>JAAGKR010001768.1:0-113561 GCA_011419295.1 Clarias macrocephalus
GACTCAGCCTGCTTAGCTTTCCAGATCAGACAAGCTGGGGCACTCTCAGACTGGTATGGCTGTAGGTGGAAGCTGGCTTGAAAGGAGGCCTATTTGAACAATTAAAATTCTTTTTTTTTTTTTTTTTAAATATTATTAATTAAATGAAAAAAAAAAAAAAAACTACATGAGGAATAAAACTGAAAAGCTTACTGCACCTGGTATTTCCGAGCAATCTCCCATCCAAGCACTAACCAGGACTCAGCCTGCTTAGCTTTCCAGACCATACAAGCTGGGGCACTCTCAGACTGGTATGGCTGTAGGTGGAAGCTGGCTGGAACGGAGGCCTATTTGAACAATTAAAATTATTTTTTGTAAAAATATTATATATAAAAAAAAAACATATGAGGAATAAAACTGAAAGGCTTACTGCACCTGGCATTTCCAAGCAGTCTCTCATCCAAGGACTAACCAGGACCCAGCCTGCTTAGCTTTCAAGATCAGACAAGCTGGGGCACTCTCAGATTGGTATGGCTGCAGGTGGAAGCTGATTTGAAGGGAGGCCTATTTGAACAATTAAAATTATTTTTTCTGAATATTCATTAAAAAATAAATAAATTTAAAAAAGCCTATCTGAGGAATAAAATTGAAAAAACCTTACACCATTTGGTATTACTCATAATATACATAATAAATTATAATAAATTAATAAATAAACTAAACTAGCAATAAAACTGAATAGCTCACTGCACCATCTCCAAATGGCGCATGTGGTAAAGTGCTCGCCTTATCATCCGGGGATCGCCAGTTCGATTCCTAGGTGATGCTGCAACTTATCGCAGGCTTAGGGAGAGCTGATTGGCTGAGCCCTCTCAGAGGGGAAGTATGAGAGGTACTTAGTGCTCCCACATTAATCACGGCTCTATGACCAATCAGGAGCATCTGTGAGCTCACGCAAGTGGAAGGTGTGGATAGCGCTGTCGAAAAATGAGCGAGCAGTTCGAAAAGATCAGTGAGGAAACACATGATAGTCCTCGGCCCTCCCGACTGAGTGGTGCTAGTAGTAGCATGATGTGGGAGCCCCCTAGTGATAGGGAGGAATTAGACATGACTAAATAAGTGAGAAAAATTGGGGAAAAAAAAGAAAGCTGATCATTATCAGTTGTGCCTGTTCATAAGTGAAGTTTGGTGTTCCACAGGGTTTGATTTTACGCCCACTGCTATTTTCTCCTTACATGCTTCCACTGAGCAACATAATTCATAAGCATGGTATTAGTTTTTTACTGTTATGCTGGTGACACACAGTTATTTGTCTCAGCAAAGCCAGATAAGAAAAGCCAGCTTAATAAAGTTGAGCAATGTGTAAAGGACGTAAAAGACTGGATGATTAACCCTGACAAGATAAAATTTCTGGTGCTAGGACAACCTGCAGCTCCAAGTAAGCTTTTTTTTCATTATCACACAGCAACTCTGGATGGTCTTTCTGTTCCATCAAGTGTTGTGATTATAGATTCCATTCTTTCATTTGAAGTTCATATACTGTAGATAACATTACCAAGAAAGCATTCTTTCATCTCCGAAATATTGCCAAGATAAGGGATATATTGTCACTAAACAATCCAAAAAAAAAAAACAGTTAATGCTTTTATCACCTTTAGGTTGGACTATTTTAAAGCCTTACTGTCTGGTAGATGCATAAACAAGCTTCAATTAGTCCAGAATGCAGCAGCGGGAGTCCTCACTAGAAACAGAAGATATGAGCACATTGCCCCTATGTTATCCACACTGCATTGGCTCCCATGACTTTTCGCATCAATTTTTAAATAATACTTTTAACATATAAAGCAGTAGTTGGTAGTTGCAGTATCTGAGTGAACTGCTAGTGTCTTACAATCTGCCATGCCTACTTCGATCAAAGGATGCAGGCTGCTTGTCAGTACCGCGTATTATGAAAGTAGGCAGTAGGCAGATCTTTTTCTTCCAAAGCCCCAAAGTTATGGAATAGTCTTCCAATTAATGTCCGGGACTCAGACAAAGTCTCAGTGTTTAAGTCTAGGCTAAAGACCTATTGCTGCCAGACTCCATGCTTTGCACTCTGCACTACATATAAATTCACCTTGTACATTACGTGACTGTCACCATACGTAATTGTTATCTGTTCTCTTCTCGTCTCTCTCTCTCTCCCTGTCTCTCCCTGTTGAGCTACAGATGTTGCTCCTGAACTGACCATGTAGTGTGCACAATCCATTGTCCCACACACCAAATAGTTTTTTGGTTAGAGAGGGATCTGTGATTCAGCCTTGTGTTTGAAGCTAGTTACTTTATCCATCCATCCATCCATCCATCCATCCATCCATCCATCCATCCATCCACCCATACATCTACAGTGCTGGCCATTAAGAATGCATGCTTTTTCCTGCTAAATCCCGCAATTCGGTGCACTCCATGCCGCGAGGTCCCTCGAGCAACATTCGGGAATTTAAATAAATGTTTATCAAATGTGCTTCACTGAATATCCGCCAGATGGCGCATGGAAGGACTTTATCTAAAAGCCAGACCAAGTACAAAGAAGAATTGTGTATAATTAGTTAGCCTAAAACAATATTGTTTCCATGAATTTTATTTTGTTTTACAATAGATCTCTCATGATGAATGTGTGTATATTATTTGCTTCATATTATTTTCATAATGAAATGAGATGCCCAAAATCGTTCTTTAAAATTCATAATAAAAAGTTTCTTATATAGTTTTTGTAATGCTTAATAGGGAAAAAACAATGAAAGACATGGCAATGCCTCTGTTTAAATAGTATTAAAATGTATTTCATTTCCTGATAGTAGGCTATCTGATAGTGTTAACTATGCAAATGTCCTGATTTGTGAATATGCCAACATATCTTCGTTAAAATGTAAAAATGTGTCGATATTGAGCACCATCAGAAGACATGAATGAACAAATATATAAGTAAATATTCTTATATGAACACGAAGTGCTTCTGGCTTTTTATAATAATCATCATGTTTTTTGGTGTTTGTGTCCAGCATTGAGTAATTATTTAATTTATTATTTGACCACGGCTGGAAATAATAGCTGGAATGTGATTGTGAATTTATCGATAAAAATCCCTCTTCTCACCTTTCATGTAGGTGTGAAGTTATCAAACCAGTTTCGCTGATGGGGGAATTGGCAGAATTGAGGGGTTTAAAACGAATTAACAAGACCGAGCAGACGTCTCTGCCTAAAATGTATTTCGCCAGCAAAACATAGAATTAATAGAAATAAACTGTTTAATGGTACCAATTAAATCAGACTTCATAGTTGGAGTAGATACTTTCAGTGTAATTCACAAATTTACTGAATATATTCAGATTTTGTAAAATAACGACAACCGTTTCCTTCCTCGACCTTTTGTTCGCATCACAATGAACTTAAGCTCAGCACGTCTTCTTTTCTTGTTTTGATCTGTAATATTTAAGTGAAATATATTTAGCGTATATGCCTACATATTCCTTTATATGAACAGGTGTATTACAAAGTGGTGTATTACAAGTCCTGTTGTTCATTTTGTGTTCACTATGCAAATGTCCTGATTCGTGAATATACCAACATATCTTCGTTAAAACGTAAAAATGTGTTGACATTGAGCACCATCAGAACACATGAATGAACAAAAAAATCTATATATTTTTTGTAAATATTCTTATATGCACACAAAGTGCTTCAGGCTTTTTATAATAATAATCATCATGTTTTTTTTGCTGTTTGTGTCTAGCATTTCATCCATTATTTGACCACGGCTGGAAATAATAGCTGGAATGTGGTTGTGAATTTATGACTGAAATAAAGCTGTTCATCGGTGTGCTTACGATTTGTCGTAAACTCAAAAGGCTGTTCATCGCGTACGATTTATCGATAAAAATGCCAGAAAGTCATCGCGTTTCGCAATAATGCAGATCAAACATAATACACATATCCATAAATAAAAAGGAATATTTAAGCATATACGCGAAATACATTTCACTTATTATTTCACAGTATTACAGATTAAAACAAGGAAAGAAGACGTGCTGAAATTCAGTACATTGTGCTGGCGAAATACATTTTAGGCAGAGACGTCTGCTCAGTCTTGTTAATTCGTTTTAAACCCCTCAATTCTGCCAATTCCCCCATCAGCGAATGTTGTATGCAGTATGCCGGAGAAACTCGCAGGTGAGAAGACACTGCTTAACATCAATGACAAAAAAAAAAAAAAAAAAAAACTTTAAAACAAATATCAGCAGCCTCCACCAAAGAGTCTGTATCAATAGCATTGCCTCCAACAATGGAAAAGGTCTGTCAGGTTCCTCTTGTCTCATCCCCAAGGCACAAATTATGGAACAATGCTCCAGTCATCTCCATATTTTGCAGATATCATTCCCATCATCTTGGTCCACCTGTGGATTACACACCATCACTTAGTGTTGCAATATAACTAACATTTACTGCGAGCATTTTTGTTAAGGACGTACAGCTACATATGCATTTTTGAATATGATATTTAAGTGATGAATTTACAACTTATAATAAAGATTTCATAAGGATGAAGAAAAAGCTCATTTTAAGCTACAACTTAACCATGACCCTTTCTCATTTTTTGAATAACAAAACAGAATGAGAAAAACAATATGAATCCCACACCACCATATCAAAGCATTTATTTTAAACAATAAAATATGCTTGCACCTACCACAAGTTACTAAAAAAAAAAGTAAAAAGTTACATTAACTTACCATAAAATACTGAGTGCTCTGAGCATAATCCAGTCAGAAGTGAAGAATACAGAAAGTTCTCCAAAGAATAAACAAACTGCTGGGTCAAAATAACACCACCAGTTTTTTTTTTTTTTTTTTTTTTAATGGACAGAAACAGAATAAGACTGTCATTAATCATATCCCAATAGCTTCTTCTGACACCTTTTAAATATGATAAAATATGACAAAAGACTGTCCACACACAGCTTTAGTGAAGATTACTAGGAATTTACCAAAAAATTACATTTAAGATTACATTTAGTACACTCACTCACTCTCACTCTCACTCATCATCTATACCGCTTAATCCTGTATTCAGGGTCACGGGGGGCCTGGAGCCTATCCCAGGAGACTTCGGGCACATGGCAGGGTACACCCTGGACAGGGTGCCAATCCATTGCAGGGCACAGACACACACACATAAAACTCACTCATTCACACACTACGGGCAATTTGGGAATGCCAGTTAGCCTAACCTACATGTCTTTGGACTGTGGGAGGAAACCTGAGTACCCGGAGGAAACCCACCAAGCACGGGGAGAACATGCAAACTCCATGCACACAGAGACGGGAATCGAGCCTGGCCGGGGATCGAACCCGGACCCTGGCGGTGCAAGGCGACAGTGCTAACCACTTACATTTAGTACATTTAGGTTTTTTTATTTGTGTGTGGTACAAACGCACTTTTCTCATAAAATACAGTATAGCCGACTGCTGGCGCAGAATATAAAAAACATAAACTCCCCTCACTCCCATATCAAAGTGCGACTAAAAAGGTGGAAAAGCGAATAAACATGAAAATTAGCTTGCTCTTACCACAACTACAACATTTAAAATTTAGGTAAAATTCATATACACTTACCATAAAATACTGCCAGCTTTAAGTAGCCTCGTGCCCCTCGCTTCAGAAGTGAAGAATTCAGAAAGTTCGTCATGCCGTGTCTCAATTCCAAGAGCGCAAAGGATGGACTGACTTGGAAGTGCACACTCGAAGGTTTGAGGACACCGGGTATAGTGCAAATGGAATGCAGCGTACAGGATGCGTCTCATAGCCGCAATATATTATACTATAACCATATTATATCAAAGATTACCTGTTAGGAATACACAGGTAATCTTTGACATAATGAAATAAATCTGCTGTTTTAACCACTGCAGTGACATCACAGCCAGCGGTAGTTTTCAGAAGTTTTCAGAAGAAGGCTATGTTGCGTGGCTACATGAGCGCGGACCACCCGTATTGCCTGGAGCTCAAATCTCCGAAATCGTTGGGGAAATCGTTTCTTAAATAGACGCTATCTTTAACAACTGATGAAGGTTTTGAGCTGTACACACATACAGTACATTCTCGTTTAAACAACTCTTAAAACTACACTTTGTGACACAATAACAGGAATATTTCAAACCTTTTGCAGGTTGCCGTATGGAGAAATAAAGAATAAACCAGTTGTTGGGTCAAAATTACCCAACCAGGTGTTCATTTGTAGATGACTCACTACATCTCATTTGACCCAACATTATCCAACCCAACAATGTGTTTAAAGTACCCGAAATAACCCAGAATTTTGACCCAGCATGAACAACCCAACAATGTGTTTACAGAAACAACCCAGCATTTTTTAGAGTGTAAATTCACAGCAATAATGAATTTTTTCAAACATACAATAATAATCAAATGTAAACAGTAAATGCTTTGGTATGTGTAGCCCAGATATAAATATGTATAAATGTATAAATAAGTAATGCATAAATAAGTTGTTATTAATAAATAAGTGATTTACATGGTTACATATTGATTCACAAGTACATGGTTAAAAACAGATATTGTACTTTAAAAAAATGCCAAGGTCATGGTATAAAAAGTTACAACTGTTAAATGTTGAAAAAATTACAAGATGTATATTTGTACTTTTCTTTCTTTTAGAGAGATGTTAATTTTTGGGAGATCGTTTTCTAGAAATTGTACAAGATTAAGCAGGTTTATATATATTTATTTAGATATTTTTGTTTAAACCGGAAGTTTGGGGGCGGAAGAATAGCGAAGAAATAAAGACGGAGAAGAAAAAGAGATGGGGAGGCGGGGGAAGCATGCTAATGGCGCAGTTACGATGTGAACCGGTTCAAATGTTCTACAATTTAATTTTAAGTGTTAGACTCTCGGCATGATAATCTAAAAGAATGCAAACTTCGTTGAGAGACTGAGAAGTTCGGATAGACTTCCCTTGAGTTTAATATTTTCTGGATATCTGCTCGTCAATACAGCGAGGGGAGTTTAGCAACATGAACAGACTGAGTTTGTTAGCTAACCCAGATACACGTGCTTCGGTGGACTGTTGCTAATCTGTAAATACGGAATAACTGCGTGGATGTGATCCATAACTGCTACTTGGCGTGTGAACAGAAATAGGACAAGCAGGATTCGGTGGATAATCTTCGAACAAGGGAATAAGGTACCGTCCGTTTGTTGCTCTTGGGAGTGAAACGACCGTTGAGTTTTTGGTCTCACCGACCCCAAGCACCGAATTAGGCCTGCAACGGCTTTTGTTTCTAGTAATTTTGATCATTTATTTGGACATTAAATTAATTAGAAAAGGAAATCCAATTAATTTATTTGATATGAAAACGGGATATTTGTTTTATTGTTTAATTAAACTTGAATATATATATATTTCTGAACAAGCTTAGTGATTGTTTATTACTGTTCATGCATAGATAGTAATGCTATTGTGACTTTGAATTGTGAGTACCCATAGCTGGTTTATTCTTTGCTTATAGTATTTTTATTTAGCATAAGAGGTATATATTGTTATACTGACCCAAGTCTTATACTATTGAAATAATAGAATAATCTGAGTTATAAAAGTAAGTTAGAATAAAAGGACTCAGGGCCCCTTTCTACATACGTTGACAGTAGAAGGGCTACATAAGTATTATACGTGTTATAATTGAACACATTACAGAATATTTATAAGGTGTATGTTCATGACTTTTGTAAGGTGTATTCAGAATGCAGCCATCAATACATTTGTGATCCCACCTCCAGTTTATAGTTCATGGTTGGTTCTTCTGCTTTACTTCTTGGTCACCCTCTAATGGATATGTTGATTGTCACAATGATGGTTGTTTGAAAATAATTAATCTTACAAATCTTTAAAAGTAAAAAAAAGCATGTGTGTGTATATATATATATATATATATATATATAGTATGTTTTGTTTAGCAGGACAAGCATACATATACTGTACTATACTGCATACATGCACTTATTTCTTATTAACCTATTAACTGTTGCAACTTTACTATATTCATGTAGGTTTCGGCTGTATGGATAAAAGTGGTATTGTGGTAGAAATTCCTCTAGAGATGGATTTGTAGGATGCTGTGCACAGCAGAGATTTCCTTTAGGCAACCTACACTGAAGACTTCTACAAGATGAACATGCACTTCAGTTTGCTTTTGTAGATGTTCCAGAAACGACTAAGATGAATCGAGTGTGAACATACAGTACTGTACATTAGCCACCTATTATAGACAATGTTATGCTTAATATCTTAAGCAACAGCAGAGACGAGCCTACAGACCAGAATTACAAACATGTTGAGTTTTCCCTGAACTACATTTATATTGTTTTCATTGTAATTAATAATAGGGAGGAGGGACACTTAAAATGACAGCAGCAAAGAAGGGACCTGTCCAAATGTAATACTTAGTAAAATGACTCGTGTCTGCACTTGACTGTGTTTTGAATAAAGGTTTAACTTATTTTAAAAAGCTTGTAGCAGCATGGTGACCTCTACATCAGCATGTGTTTACTGTTTAACATATTAGTTATTTTGTAGCCCTTAAAACTCAAAGCATTTTAGCCATTTTTTGTTCTGCTGTTCTTTTAATAAACATGTATAGTGCTATGGATAAGGCAGCACAGCAGCCAAGTTTTTAGCATTTTCCCCATGTATTTCCAGAGCCTGGGTTTGTTTCCATCCTCAGGGTCTGTGTGCATGGAGTTTACACGTTCTCCCCATGCTTTTAGGGTTTCCTCTGCTTACTCTGGTTTCCTCCCACAGTCCAAAGACATGCAGATTAGGCTAAATGACGTTCCCAAATTGTCCATGGTGTGTGTGCTCAGCGATGGATTGGTATCCTGTCCAGGGTGCACTCTGCCTCGTGCCCCAAGTCTCTTGGGACCACCGGTGACCCTGTATACAGGATAAAGTGGTATAGACGATGAGTGAGTGATGAGGATTATGCACTATAGAGTTATTCTAAAAAAAAAGTGCTATAGGCAATATGATGAAATTAATTTTATTTCTATAAAAACATGACCGAGCAAAAAATACTCATGGTACTCATAATATGCAAAGTTTTAAAGTTCTACATGTTTGTGACATCAATCCAATATTCCAGTAGTGGTAAAAATTAAACATCATAAAAGTAATGATAACTTTTATCCTATCTGACATATCTGAAAACTCAAATGTACAGTTTAATGTCTGAAGCCTCCATGCTAACACACACAAGCACAAACTGTATGTACACACAGATCTGTGCCGCTTGGGTTTTAAGGGTTTTAAACCAGATCTGTCTTTACAGATCGAAATATTATCTGCAAAGTGGATCTTTTCTTTGTTACAAATGCAATCCTTTAAAACCTTTACTTCATCATTCTCTGACAGTTCTTCTCATTGGACCTTGTGTATACACTGCTGTCTTTTCAGTGATGGGGAAATTGAATCAGGAACAAAGAAGAATGAGAAACACAGCAAGGGCACTTCCAACCTGCTACAATTTTGGCACAGATCATACAAGTGTAAGTCAATATGAAGCATTCAGAAAACAAGACTAACTGAGAGGCTGTAAGGTCTTCCTTTTAATGCAACAAGGCTAATCTTTGCCAAAATAACATATAAATCATTCAAAACCTTTCAGCAAGCTGCCTGTGTGCTTTTCTCTCAAGCGCGGTTTTTCTGTCGTCAAAAACAAACATTTTGATGTCCGTACTTAGCCTTGCATGCTGTGAGTTAGAGTCCACTCAGGGGCTCGTAAATCACTAGCCTGGGTAAGAGGAATAAGTAGATGTTTCTGGGATATTAGTTTTAAATCTGTAGGCACCTAGTAGACAAGGCAGTTCAATAGACTGATATAATGGTGACTGCTGTTTTCTCTAGTCTTGTCTAACAGCCAGGGAAAAACTAGACTACTTAATCTGAATCACCACTACGTGCAGAACTCCACCCAACCGCTTTCCTTAGTCTGTATCACATACTGTACACTAAGTAGTTGAGATGCTCATTGTTAGTATTACAGCATACTAGCTACCACAATTTCATTTCATGTATTAATCTCTGGGTGGCACAGTGGCTTAGTGGTGAACACTGTCGCCTTGCACCTCCAGGGACTGGGTTTGATTACCGCCTTGTGTCTAGTGCGGTTTTCATGTTCTCTGCATGCTTGGTGGGTTTCCTCCCACAGTCCAAAGACATGCAGATAAGGTTATCTGGTGTTCTCAAATTATCCTTAGTGTGTAAATGAGCATGTGTGTGCATACTCAGGGGTTCATGTCCAAGATGGCGCCGGTGAGGTCGGCTGCTGTCACGACTGCTCCGACCTATTTTACCTTGTTTTTGCTTTTTAAGTTCATTTTCAACAACTTTGGTGATGAATTAGTTGGTTTCATTGAGTGCATTAAGTACGATAGAGATACTTTTATTTCTATAGGTTTACAATGTACTCACAATTCGACGTTTTTAACTCCGGATCCGAGCTGGCCGAGTGAGATACTGAGGGAGAATAAAGGACGCGAAGCAGCGGCCCCGAGGGAAACGAGCCGGCGTCAGGAACAAGCTGAGAGCTCGTGCACTCTGCACACCTCTGCCTAGCATCCTGCTTGCCAATGTCCAGTAACTGGAGAACAAGCTTGATGACCTCAGGGCCAGGATAAAGTTCCAGAGAGACATTGGGGACTGCAATCTCCTCTGTTTCACCGAGACATGGCTGAACCCAGCGGTGCCGGACCATGCCATTCAGCTGGCCGAGTTCTTCTTGGTTCACCGCATGGACAGGACACGGGACTCGGGGAAGACAAGGGGAGGCGGCGTGTGTTTAATGGTGAACAGCAGCTGGTGCAGCAGCGCGAGCGTTGTTCCTCTTACACGCTCCTGAACACCCAATCTGGAACTACTGTCCATCAAATGTCGTCCCTTTTACCTTCCTCTGGAGTTTACATCGGTCATAATCAGTGCCGTTTATATTCCACCACAAGCGGACACGGACAATGCCTTATTCGAGCTACATGAGGCACTCGCACAGCACCAGACACAACACCGGGACTTTAACAACACCAACCTCAAACGCGCAGCGCCGAACTTTTATTAGCACATCACCTGCCCGACCAGGGGCGAAAGGACACTGGACCACTGTTACACAACAGTCAAGGAGAGCTACAAGGCGCAATCTTGCCCACCGTTTGGGAAATCTGACCACGGCGCCATCTTCCTTATGCCAAAATATAAACAAGGGCTTAAATAGGAAGTTCCGGTTCAGAGGGAGGTCGCGTGCTGGACGGACCAAGCGGTGGCCGCGCTACAGGACGCACTATATGACGCAGACTGGGACATGTTCCGAAACAGCTCCGATGACTTCAACGTGTTTACGGAAGCGGTTGTGGGATTCGTTGGGAAACTAGTGGATGATTCCGTGCAGAAAACGACCATCAGAACGTTTCCCAATCAGAAGCCGTGGGTGGATAAAACTATCCGCGACGCTCTGAGATCTCGCACCGCTGCCTACAATGCGGGACTTGCGTCGGGGGGACATGGACTTGTACAAGGCTGCGTCATACAACGTCCGCAAGGCGGTGAAAGAGGCGAAGCAGCGCTATGGAAGGAAACTATAGTCACAACTCCAACCGAGTGACTCTCGGTTGGAGTCTGTGGCAGGTACTAAGGACAATAACGGACTATAAAGCACCAGCATTCGGTATGACAAACGCGGACATGACTCTGGCAGACGAGCTGAACACCTTTTATGCTCGTTTCGAGGCTGCAGCTAAAGACGCTAGCAATGCTAATGCTAGCGGTGCTAACGGCTGCAGATAGGAAGACACTGCCAGCGCCGGAAATGCATTCATCATATCAGAGCATGGCGTGAGGAGAGCCTTCAAGAGAGTGAACACTAGAAAAGCAGCAGGACCAGATAGTCTCTCAGGTAGAGTCCTCAGAGCCTGTGCAGACCAGCTAGCATTTGTGTTCACAAAGATATTCAACATCTCAGTCGGTGATCCCTACATGCTTCAGAGAGTCCATCATTGTTCCTGTTCCGAAGAAACCCCATCCTGCTTCTGTACACACATGACTGCGTAGACTCTACCGACTTCACCACCATCATCAAGTTTGTTGATGACACCGTCGTGGTGGGCCTGAACACTTGACAACGTTGAGACGGCAAACCTGGAGGAGATTGTTCCTCTGGCACCAGTGTTCCAGATTATCAATCTCCTTCTAAACGTCAGCAAGACAAAGGAGTTGATGGTGGACTTTAGCACAAAGCAGGAGAGGAACTACCAGACCCCTGTCATCAACAATAGCCCGGTGGACAGAGTTGACGGCTTCAGATACCTCGGTGTTCACATCAAGCAGGACCTGTCATGGTCCTGTCACATCAACACCGTGGTGAAGAAGGCCCAACAGCGTCTCTACCACCTCAGATGCGTGAGAGACTTTAGACTGCCCTCCAAGGTGCTCAGGAACTTCTACTCCTGCACCATAGAGAGCAAGCTGACGGGAAACATCACAACCTGGTTTTGGGAACGGCACGTTGCAGGACAGATGAGCTCTACAGAGGGTGGTGCGATCAGCTGAGCGCATCATCCACACCAAGCTCCCTGACCTGCACTCAATCTACAAAAAGCGGTGCTGAACCAAGATCATGAAGGACCTCAGCCACCCCTGCAATGGACTGTTCTCTCTGAGGTCAGGAAAGCGATTCCGCTCCCTGAAGACCAACACAGAGAGAATGAGGAGGAGCTTCTTCCCACAGGCGATACGGTCTCTCAACCAGCACACCACATAGTACTGACCCACTTTACACACTCGCGCTTCTTGCACTCTCTCTGGACACTCGGGACAATCATCGACACTAGTGGTCACTGCACACCTTCCACATTACTATTTATTCTATTATGCACAAGTCACTTTAAGTATGAACACTTTTAAAGCATACTTGCACACCCCCCTGGACATTTCAATTTATACTCCTTCCCACACAAAAATTCCATATTTTTCTATATTGTAATTTTTCTATATTGTATATTAGTTTGGTTTTCTTATATTTTCCTTACATTGTATATTTGTACTGTACAGATTTTATTCTTAGCTAAATCTGCTTTTTTCTTTTTTATATTTATTTCCTATAGTCTTTTATTTTAAGGTCAAGGGTAGTCGCCTAAGCATTTCACTGCATATCGTACTGTGTATGACTGTGTATATGACGAATTTGAATACCCTTTTGTATTTGATGGATAGTCCAGAGTGTCTCCTGGATGGGTCCAGGCCCACCGCGATCCTGTATATAGGATAAAGCAGTATAGACAGTGAGTGATATTACTGTAAATTATGGGCCACAAAGCATTGAACAGGTCATGTATTTTGAAATCCTGAGTTAGGACACAGTCACATACTTAGTCATACCCATGATCAATTTATCTTCGTAAATCCAAACACTGGCATTTAACTGGGAAGTTGGAGTAAACCGGATAACCACCAAGAGACCAACAGTATATAGGCACTGGAGAAATGTCCACAAAGCATGCACCCAAGTTGAGGATCGAAAGCAGGACACCACCACAACCTGCCATGCCGCCTTATTATGCCATCGTGATAGTTAGTGTTGATGACTATCAACAGATGATAGTTATCATATGAGACTGATAATAGACATTTTGGTGAAAGCACACTACAAAAGTGTAGTTCTGTTTGTTTTGTATTTCTGCTTAATTTGGATAATCAGATTTGGGACTGGCATTTCTTTGAAGAGCACAGTTATTGTCTGTGATGAAGGATGTGTGATCACATGGCAGCAGAAAACAATCAATAAAAGAATAATTCATGTACTGTACAGTGTATTATTTATACTATACAATATCCCCAAAACATGCATCCATATGCAAACCTTTGTTTAAAAGTATAAAAATTGTATTTTAACTGTTTATTTAAAATGTATTACAACTGTTGTTGATATTTGCAGAGATTATTAGTTAGATCATGTTCTGTGCAGATTTTAATAAACAATTTCAACTGTCTTCGGGTGATCCCAAAGTCAAATATCCCATGGTGTTGGGTTTGGTTCCATTTGATCTTCTATTATCCTAATCCTGAAATCAAAATAAAAGTGAATCCAATTTCATATACAGAAACTTGACTATGGAGCCAGACTTTTGGGGCACCCTAAATTTACAGCAGTCAATTTTATTTCTAATATCTTTGACGACATAGATGTGAGTTTTTTTCAGTAGGGAAAAGTCACCCAGCAGAGACATCGAATTTCCAAGGGAGACCGAGACAAAACTACATAATGAGATTTACAAAGTGAAATATAAAAAATTACAGACAGGAACTAATAGAACAAAGTGTGAGAAAAAATAAAAAAGACAGTAAGCGAGCATTAAGGCAAAAGAAAAAGCACAAAATAACAAGCGTTGGGAAAACACCACAGGTGAGAATGAGGGGTCCTTTTTTCATTTAAAAAAAATAAAATACAGAACAATGCATGGGATGGGCCACTAGATGGGGTTCAAAACAAGATGAGTTTATTGCTTGGTGACTGAAAGGTGTTTTCTACTGTTCTTGAACTATTGAATGGGTCTGTGGCTGTCAGATCTCTGACAATAGGCAACTGTCCGATCTAAACAGAGTAAATTAATGAATGATGTTTAAATAATTAAAAATAATCACTGAATTTGATTTGATTTATAAAGAGCAGTGGTGATGTCAAAATATTAAATTACTTTCCCTGTGTTGTTCAGGGGTAGAATAGAGATTTTCCGTCTGGGTAGACAGGATGTACCCAGTGCATCTTCAAAAGGTTTGCATGTATTTTCTAATTGGATTTTATTGTGATGTGACTTTAACCACATGCAATTAAACTTGCAATCAAACGCATCTACCACTGGCCATGATGAAATCTCATTCTTGGGATTTAGATTAAAATATAAATGAGAGCATAGATCATAATTTTAACTATTTTGTGATCTAGACATCTAGTGTAAATGTGTTAAACAACTTTGCACTCTTTTATAAATATTGAAATATTAAATGATTTTATCATAACCTGACAAGTGTTTTTGATGCCTTGTTAGAATCTTTGTTTATGAACCTTAAAGCCCTGAATCTCAACTCTTGATGTGAACCTTGATTTCTTCAATTTTTGCTTTGGTGATAAACCATCATGTAGACCAGAGTGTTTCTATGGGAGAAAAGGAAGCCATTTTGAATCTGAGAAAATCATTCAGAGCCATACAAAATGCAAGCCACTCATCAGCAGTAAGAAATGGAAGGCCAAAGTATTAACTCAAGATCAACAAGGCCAAACTCAAGATCAACAGCTACCAAAATGAAAAAAGGTGTGAAAAAAGAAAGGATCTGCTCGTGATCAGAAACATTCAAACTCATCACACAAACATACTGGCAGTAGTGTCATGACTGGGGCTTGTATTGCTGATTTTGTAACAGGCTCACTAATCCTTATTGAAGTTAAGGATAAGCAGCAGAATGAATTCACAAGTTTAGATAACAATTTGAAAAATGAAAAGAGAGGAATTAACTTTACTTTATTAATGTGCAACCAAACATTAATAAATTCTTTATTTACAGTACATTCCTTTTGTTGTGGTTATGTTTGCTGGGTTGAAGTTCCAATTTCATCATTCATAAAACATTAATGATGGAGTTAACAGTTAACACAATGGAGCAAACCATACTGAAGTTTTATAACACAGCTTCATTTCCTACAGCACAGATTTACACAGTATATTCACTCCAAAGACAAACAATTAGCCATCTAACAAGCCTGATCATTGATTGAATGATAAATTGGATGTTGAATATGGATGACGGAGTCAAAGTAATGCAGTACTGCAATGTGATATGGAATGGGTTAGGGTTTAGGGCAATTGTTTTTTGACAATGTACTTCTTTGCTGTTCTAGTACACGTACGGCAATATGGTACAGTACAGGTAATGTACAGTAGTATGGTACATGGTTCTATGGCACTTATGGTATTCCCCCTTACACAAGGCAACAATCTTACTTTGGTAAAAACCACAGTGTTTACCAAAGTACAGCAGGAGTAACATATAGTGTACCTGTAGTACATGCTACTGTAACAAGTCAGATATGATACGGTATGTACAAACATTCAATATTAGATACCTACTAAGTAACATGGTATTTACCAAAGTATTGTTATACACACCATTTACTTCCGTGGTACCCACTAATGTGCCTCAGTACCCACCATAGTATTCACCAACGAATGGCAGTACACACCATAGTACTACTGTGCCATGTCACCCACTGACGTGCCATAGTACCTACCCGGGTACTCTATAAACTCCTATGGTGCCAACCATGGTAAAGTTTGAAGTGCCACTGTAATACTAGGGTATATTATGATATACACTATATTTTACCATCGTAAACTATTGTACATACCATACCATAGGAGAGAGTGTGTTACAAACACTCTATAGCCTATTTCTGTTGGCATGCACACCCACTCAGCCTGAAACCAATTTTATATGCAAGTCTCTCCTCTACTACCTGGACTTTTGCAATCATTCTCCCTATAGTAATGATTATTTTCAAAGTAAGCTCCAGCGTGACCACTGTTATGACCTAGGCTAAGGTTTGGGTCACAACAGATGAAAGTAAGTAAGATGAAAATACGTTTTTACAAAGTTACTTCAGGTGAGACCACAATCAAACTAATGAAACGACAGGGCTAATTTTACCATAACCACCTGACTTCCTAATTAAAAGGAAAAAAGACCAAAGACTTACTGTGTCATGAATAACTCCTTAACTAACTCCCAAACATAGGCAAGCATAATGACATTGATGACAGAAAAAAATTGCCAAAAACTACTACTTAAATAAACCTATGCAAGCACAACAGGCAAACCTCCGAATCTCCAAAGGCAAAAATTATTTTGCCAGTGTCAAAGGTCTCCTGGCCAAATGCCACAAGAAAAGAAGACTTTAATAATATGATTCATTAAAACCCCATAAACAAACAAAAACCTGGTCAGACATTTAAATAAGGTTGTAGATGATGTGTCACACCTGAATGAGGCTCGGAGAGACACAGAAATCAAGGCCCGGATTAGACAGGAATGATATACACATGGCCATGAAGATGGATCAATCTGCTCAAACATTAAACATAAATAAATCCAGTGTACATGATACCCCCTCACACAAAGCAAAAACCTGAAATAACACCTTAAAAGCTATATTCAATCAGTACCTTCAATGTCTTAAAATAACAATTGACTATTTCTGTTGCTTACTGCAATTACAGTACCTATTTCCATATGTGTTATTTCATACTGTAACATTAAAATCTCCAGTACTGTGATAAAATGTTGTTACTATCAGTGCGTTCCTAATGAGCAAGCTGGAGACAATGGTGACAAGCAAACACTTCCAGAGGAAGAAACCTTGAGAGGAACCAGACTCAAAAGGAAACCCATGCTCATCTGTATAGTGAAACCATAAATAAATCCATTCTATAACTGTGTGCTGAATGGTCAGAAGTGGAAATGTATAACAAGGAATTTCATTTTAAGTCCCCTTTGTTTCTTCTTCGTGTTATCTCAAGGACTTTTTCATGCCATCTTTGCCTCTACTGTATGGGGAAAGAGAATTAAGTCAGCTGATTACCTAAATGCACTGAAGTACTGTACCAGGTTATGGCAACAACTCTTCTTTGTATTACCCGATGCCACATGTATAGTCCAGGACTCAAATTGTGAAACACTGTTTCTGGGAGCATGAGGAATAATTTTCACACAGGAATTGGCCATGACTTAAAAATATAAATAGATATTAGAGTGTTTGACTTTTTTTTGGCCAGACAGTTCTGTATATCATAGATACACCATCTGTATTTACAATATAAGGAAACCCTGAATTATTATTTTTTTGCTACTCCTTTTTCAAAAATGGGATAGTGTCATACATGTCATATAACCTTCTATTAGCTCTTGTGGTAATTTTCATTTTTGACAACTAGGTGCAATAGTAAATCCATGGAAGCTAGATGAGTCATGGTTGCGCAACATTAAGAGAAGTAAGCTAAATGGTGGAATGATAATTTATATCTGTCAAAAAACAACATGTAAAAAAAAAAAACTATGGGTCATTTAAAAGATGAAAGCAATATTTAAATGGCATTTAAAATGTATGAATTTGTGAATTAGGAAGATTAACCTTTTTGAACAGCTGATGCCCTAATGACAAACCATCACTGATTACCTGAATGTAGCCGTTAAACACATTTCCCTAATATGTGTTCAAATGGCTCTCCGATGATAGGGATAGGCCAAGCAGTTTTGAATCAAGAATCAAGGCATCTGATTCAGTTTTCCCACAACTTGGCAAGAATGAAATGTCAGACATTAAGGTCCTATATCTGGCTTTATGGAACAAGAAATATGTTAAAATATATCTCAGTATATATTTTTTGACATCCACAGTAAATGACCTAAGAAAGGATGATCATGGGTTAATGCTAGTATTAAAGTTCTGTATGTATGAGGGCCTACTACTTAAAAAATATATCATATCATTCTTTTTGTGGTATAGGTGGGGCCCATGTATGCACCAAAAGCTCATTATGGAGAAAACATTCAAATACATTTTTCTCACTGGAAAATGCTTGGTATGGCTAATGCCACTGCAGATGGTTTCAGTTAACAGTGGTACTGCCCTTGCGCGAAAGTTGTGCTCCTTTGAACCACACTGCTAGCACTACTTGCATGCTAGTGTCTCTCCTTGCCCCAGCAGAAGGTTCTGGAATAAATCATATATTACTTTGACCCATTTGGTCTGGTTGTCCTGCTGGCATGGAACTCCTCCATCCCTACCTGAGCTCTTTATCATAGTGAGATAATTAAATACCACACATACATGCCCCGTCTGTTCCAACCTCATGCCTCAGTCATGCCTCTGCCAGCTTGACTGCATACTTTATTTACTCGTCATTTTCTCCTGGTCCTTTTCCCCTGTGAGATGTACAGGTAGAACCCCTTTTGTCACAATATTATCATACTGAACATCATTTAAACAGTTTGCATAATAGGGTTTGACTTTGTCCTTGCAACTAAGGAGTCTGGAAGTACACTGCTAAATGCATTAAAAATATAGGATAAAAAAAAAAAAAGTTTGTAAAACAAACTTGTTTGCAGTTTATCCTTCTCAGCTTTAACACTGCTCTGCTCACAGCCACTAGTGATTCTTCGTTTTTTTTTTTTTTTAACAACTCTTTAACGTGTTTTCTACTAGGCGTGCATGCAAAACCACCGTAGGTTATGTACAGGAAACAGAACTGAGTAGTTCCCTTTGAGTCTTTTGGTCTGAATCGTTTGTTCTTTTGTCACGTGACTCCCATAGATGCTATGCAGTGCAGTACACATGATACAGAATTGAGCGATTCATCTGAACGAGTCTTCTAGTCCGAGTCGTTTATTCGTTTGTCACATGACTCCCATAAACGCTATGCAGTGCAATAGATTCCAAAGAACGAACAACTCGGACTAGAAGATTCATAGAGAGAACTATTCACTTCTGTTTCCTGTGTAATGCACTGCATAGCATCTATGAAAGTCACGTGACAAAAGAACAAATGATTCGGTCCAGAAGATATGAGAGGTGAGCTGCTCATTCTGTTTATCATAATATGTCCTTAGCTGCATTGTAATGTTTTCGTTACTGGAACTATAGCCTATTTGTGTATGTAGACATGTTGGGGGTCTGTATATTGAAAATGTAAAATTTTATTTTATTTCTGATCAAAAGAACGAAATTAACTGAATGACTCAAAAACAGATTTGTTCATTTTGATGAACGAGATTCAAAGAACCGAGTCACTAAAATGATCCAAACTTCCCATCACTAACAGCCACACAAACACACAACTCCCTGCTCTGAGATAGGGAGAGAAAACATAAATAGTACCATGAAATACAGGTGTTCCACTTTAACTACCATCATTTTACTGGGACCCCAAAATCACCCTTTCTTCTGCAGTCTGACCAAACCATGCTCCTTTATAGAGCAATACACAATTCCTAGCCAAAAAAAGTTACATGACCACAATGCCAAGATTCATTGGGCTCAAACTGAGGAAGAATGGTTCTGGGAGCATGAGGAAGCATTTTGACACATGAATTAGCAACTGCAGAGTCCTGACCTTACCCCTGTTAGAAGTCTATGAAATGTGCTCTAAGAGACTTGTACAGGATGGGTTGCCTGTCATCAATACAAGATCTTAGCCAAATATTCATGAAACATTGGATGAAAGTGAGTGTTATGACACTGTACTGTATAAGTTTGTCGAAGCAATGCCATGGCGAATATGTAACCTAATCAAGGCAAATCCATGAAGTGTTAGAATTTTCTTTTTTTATTTGGTCAGACAGTGTAATAATGTTAAGCCTTTTTTTTTTTAAATCACATATACATTACTTCACAATTAAATTTCTTCTTCACATATCCCAGCTTGGGGCTGCTTGGTTAAGGGCCTTGCTCAAGGGCCCACAATAGCAGCCTGGTTGAGCTGGGGCTTGAAACACCAGCCTTCAGATCAGTAAATCTGACCTTAAACATACTGAATTGTCAATTACAGACAATGTGCTGAATATCTTGGTCAACGTTTCACACAACATTGGATGAAAATAAGTGGTATGAAACTGTGTATGGTTGTTAAAGAAATGCCATGGTGAATATGTGCCGTAATTAAAACTATGAAATATTAGAACCTTCAAATGTTGTTGTTTTGTTTATTATTATTATTTTTTGTCCAGTCAGTGTAATAAAGTTAAGCCTTTATTATCAAATATATATTATTGCACAGTGAAACTCTTTCTTAACATATCCCAGATTAGGGGTTCGGATCAGAGCACAGGGTCAGCCGTACAGACAGGGTTAATTGCCTTGCTCAAGGGCCCACAATAGTAGCCTGGTGGAGTTTGGGCTTAAACCACCAACCTTCTGATCAGTGACCCAACGTTTTAACATGCTGAATTGGCAACCAACAGAGTCCTGACCTTAACTCTATTAAAAGTCTTTGAAATGTGCTGGAGCAGACTTTACAGGATGGGTTGACTCTCCGGTCATTAATACAAGATCTTAGCCAGAAATTTATGCTACATTGGATCAAAATTAGTTTTATGACACTGTATAAGGTTGTTGAAGCAATGCCATGGTGAATATACTGTATGCTGACATCAAAGCTAAAGGCAATCCAATGAAATGTTAATGTTTTTTTTGGGCTAGTCTGTTTATTAAAGTTAATGTTTAATATATACAGTATATATTAACATATACAGTGTATTATTGCACAGTGACCTTTCGTATTTACATATCATAGCTTGGGGGCTGCGGTCAGAGTATAGGGTCAGCCATCATACAGCCCTCCTGTAGCAGACACGTATAAGGGCCCACAGTAGCGTCCTGGTAGAGTGCGGGCTTGAAATGCCAACCTTCCCATCAATAACTCAGAGCTTTAATACGCTGAATTGGCAACCACAGAATCCTGACATCTGACAGTCTTTAAAATGTGTTGGAGGAGACTTTACAGGATGGGTTGATTCTCCTGTTATCAATACAAGATCTTGGCCAACGATTCATGCAACCTGGACGAAAATAAGTGCTTTGACACTGTGTAAGGTTGTTAAAGCAGTGCCATGGTGAATATGTGCAGTAATCAAAGCTGAAGTCAACCCAATTAATTCTTAGAAGGATAATTTAAATATATATATATATATTTTTTGGTTATCACATATGCAGTAAATTACTGCCCAGTGAAATTCTTTCTTTCTTCCGGCTTACATCAGACCACAGGGTTGATATCCCTAGAGCAGACAGGGATAAAAAAAAAAAAAACTTGCTCAAGGGCCCACAATAGCAGCCTGGGAGAGCTGGGGCTTAAACCTGCAACCTTCCAATCAGTAACTAAGAGCCTTAGTGTGTGAGGAGCTACAACTGCTGCCATAAATGGAAGAGCCAAGTAAATTTGGTTATGGACCATTGAAAGTGGTATTTTCCCTCATTCACACATAAAATGTGGGTTCCTGTCAGGAGAAGAAGTCCAGGTTCAATCTTTTGTCTCCGGTTGGATGTTTGGTTGGGCATCTGGTGAAGCTGACAACTGAGCCAAGGACAAAATCAGGCTGATGCAATTTGTGCAAATGCATGTGGATAAAGAAGAAGGAGAAGAAGAATGGAGATGGAAACAGAGGAGAAGCTGCAGAATCCTGAATCCTAGTCCGGCTCCGTGTTTTGCGGATCAGGCTGAAAGCGTCTCAGTCCTTTCTGCTGCAGTGGAGGACTAAACACACGCACACACTCATACACACCATAAACCAGTCCCCTCTCCTATCCAGTCCTCCGCTTCACATACATATCAGAGGGGGAGAGAGAGAGAGAGAGAGAAAGGGGGAATACGCCAAAAAAAAAAAAAAAAAAAGGAACCACAGCGATATAGGAGAAGGAAAGATTTGTCCCCCTCATGGGACTGGATTTGGCTCATTTCTACATCTGTGTCCTCTGTTTCGCTGTCATGATGGGAAGAAGCATGTGTGTGTACCAATGACTCCGACACACACACGGATTCTCAGGTAAGAGCACGAGCATCAGCGCTGGTTACTAATGAGCCGGCACGTCTTCCCTCATTTTCTCAGATTAAAGTCGTTTGCCTTTTAAGTCCATGTTATTTATTTTCTCTAAATCATAACGATAATACGATACATATAGATACACTGGAGGCTTTGAAGCTCGATTGATCTTAAGGAACACTGTAGCAAATGGAGAATTGCAGTATGTGAAGAACATGTAAGGTACATGAGGGCATGATTTAGTGTGTGTGTGTGTGTGTGTGTCATAGTAGTTACAGGTAGGAAATGGTGAATGGCAGGTTTGAGATGTAGAGAACAATATGTACTCAATGTGATTGCAGCTTTTGTGTGTTTGTGTGTGTGTAGGAGAGAGATAGAGAGGGACATACTTACAGGTATCTCTCACACTCAGTGGGTGTGTGAAAATGGTCGTGTGTGTGTGTGTGTGTGTGTGTGTGTGTGTGTGTGTGTGTGTGCGTGCTTGGCCGGAGTGTGTGATCTTGTTGCGCATCCATACGGGACTGAGGCTCTCTTGACTGGCATGAATGGAGAGAGAGAGAGAGAGAGAGAGAGAGAGTAATGAAGGAGGAAAGGTTGCCTAGCAATAAGCTCAGATCTTGAAGTGCAGAGATGAGATTTTCTGCTTCAGTGCTCGGCAGTGGAGCGTCCATCACCGACCATATGTGTGCATGTTTATATGTTTGTGTGTGTGTGTGTGTGTGTGTTGTGAGATAGTGTCACAGAAGGGATCTTCTATTTACTGTGATTTTTTTCCCCCTTCATTCATCCTGGTTACACACACCAGACTGTTTTTCTGCTGAAGCTTCGTTGAACCTTCACATCCCAAATGATCTGTTACATATTAAACTCACTGCAGTATGTGTGTGCGTGTGTGTGTGTGAGAGAGTGAGAGAGAAAGAAAGAGAGAGATTTGTCGATAATCAGTTACATGATATACTGTGATTCATTTAGGTGAATGTTGCTCGGGAAGTGTGGTTATACAGTACACCAGAGATAAAATTGATCTCATTCCCTTTAAGGATGTCCCTTTAAGGTTGTTATTCTATTTGTATGTTGTACGTACAACATCTCGGGCTAGGCTCTCGTATAAATCTGCTGAGTGGGAAAAGGTTAAACAAAAGTTTAAAGAACGTTGCATAACTAAACTGTTGCTCGGACATTCACAAATGTAAGTTGAAATGAGTTTCGTGCTTGGAAGAAGTACAGTATATCTGTGTTGTCTGAGAGCCAGCATGGGTCAATTTACCAAGCTTACCTAATGCAAAATGACATGGGGGTCATATTAAGAGTTGGTGACTCTTGATGAGCCAAGTTTAAATCCCATATTAGTATTATGCAGAGAAGTTCTTCATATCCAGATGGATGGATGGTTGCCAGTTGTTTCTTATGTAGCATCCTCTTGGCAGATATTTTAGTCTAGATCAGATCGTTTAAAATCAAGCACCAGGCTTTAGGCTGGAAAACAAATTGGGTGATTAAAGACGTGAACTAATGCTATATCGTAAAACACACTTTAACAAACAATGCATATCTTTCCAACCAGTTCTATCTGTACATTTGTACGTTTACATTTACAGGAATTTGGCAGACATCCTTGTCCAGGGCGTCTTACATTTTATCCCATTATACATCTGAGCAGTCGAGGGATAACGGCCTTGCTCAAGGGCTGCCATGGTGGGTGGCGGGCTTTGAACTCAGCATCTTCTGATCCAATGCCTTAACCACTGAGCTACAGTACCACTCCTCTCTCTTTCTCTTGTTAATTCTTACGCCTAAATAAAATGTGCATGAAGTCAACATTTTTAAGTAGGTGTGTTAAATTAACTAAATACAGCTTAAACACAGCCCCATAGTACATACCTTGCTATCGAGCATCAGTTAATTTATTTAGCTACAGTATGCAAGTCAACTCTACGTCTTTAATGAACCGCTAATATTATTCAAAAATCTTGTCGCTTGAGAAAAGAGTTTAAGATCAACATGGCACTGGAAAACTATATAGCTATATTCTAGACACTCAAGTTAAAGCTTGAGTGAAGTGTGAATCTAATTTCCCGAAGCTGCGACACAGTGTTAAAATAAATAAATAAATAAAAAAAACAGTTGTAGACACACAACTTAATTTATGCAGGTGTTTTTGTGACAGAGGGCCAACAAAAGGAAGAATAAAATTAAATATATAAATGAATTTGCTGAAAAAAAAAAACAGAGAAAATAGATTTCAGTAAAGATGAGTACTAGACTGTTTCTGAGCACTAGACTGTTACTAAAATGTTTCTTTTTTCTTTCTTGTTTTTAAAGTAATAAAATAAAGCAGTTTACCCTTAAAATAAAGTACCTTATTTTTGACGTTTGAGTCAAACTAGGACTTATGATCGTGCAGAATAACAAAACACAGTTATTAGAGTTAAAAAACAACTTTTATATTATATTTTAATATATTATGTTTTATATTACATTTAATATTTTTATATTTCTCTATATAATCCCCTTACTACATTGATGTACTTAGCTCAGTGTTTCAGTAGTGCTTGGACACCATTACGTTTTCTTCAGTATGCTGGAGTCGTGATCAGACCGCCTGCTCCATATCTGTAACACTGGCCTCCCAAGAACATGATCAAATCCTTGTGTGAGGTCAGGTTTGTACAAGGACGTGGCAATAACTCCAAACCGAGTTCCTGTAATGTGCAAGTAGTGTTCGTGAATGACTGCGTTCCTCTACAGTTCCTTAGACAGACGCATCTCTTTTCGTCTTACAAGTTATTTTCAAGCATCGGGCGTTCCACTTGCTGCATGTTCACGGGAATGACTGCAGTGGCTCAGAGCCACCTTGGCCGGGATAATCAATCACATGTGTATTGCCCTCTTTTAAAAAATCCAAATGTTTTACTGCGGCTAAGAGTCTCATTGGACTGTTGTTGAAGTCTTTTGTAAATGTCAGTTGGTTTTGCACCTTCATCTAGATACATAGATACAGTAGATAGATAGATAGATAGAGAGATAGATAATAAGGGAGGACTTCCTCTAAGCCATGTGATGCCAGCTGACCACCTCTTTTGGAACTGTTGGGGGACTGTATAAAATACTTGGAGGAGAGCACTTGCAGAACCAAGTGCATAGCCGCTCTGCTTCCTAGACCCCCAACTATGAATGCCTGTTGCATCATCCGGGATTCAAGCTCACAATCTCTGCGTAGAAGGGCGAAAGGTTTTCTTTTGCAATTCTCAGGAACCAAATGTTTTAATGATATATAAAAAAATAATAATAAAAAAAAACATGTCAGAGACATGTATCAGTGTTCATGAATATTTATGTAATAATTTGCAAAAGGATGCAATGCATCTTTTATTAGCTACATAGTTTGTCTGTCCAAGACTATTTATGTCAAATCTATTTGGTGTGCAAAAGCACCATTATTTAAATGAAGAGCCATGGCTGCTCATTCTGTCACATTTGACATGTTGACTCTGAACCACATTACCTGTGTTTAAGATTGAGGTGCCGGCATGGGCATTGACGATCATTAATCTTATTTGATTTTTTATGTTATTGTTTATACTGCTTTACTGTGCTTGCTATAATTATCAACTTTATTAACATTCAATTCATTCATTTATTCACTCACTTTTCACTGCAGGCAAGGCCCTGAATGCGACAGCACTTCATTGCAGAGTGCACACACATGCATTAACAAACACACACACACACATTGACACAGATTTCAACACACTCATTTAAACCTATTTAGATCTCATTCACATGTATACAGATATTTTTGCAAGGAGGTTCTATTTCTCCAGATTAAAACAACAACAACAACAACAACAACAACAACAACAACAACAAAAAGACTTGTCCACATGAAGTGCGTTTTTGAAATGTTCATTTCGATGAAAACGCAAACATGCTTACATTAGCAGGCCAGCCAATTAGTTAGTGATAGTGTGTTATAGAGTGCTGTGTAAAACAGCTTGAGAACTGAACTGCATACTGAGTGGGTGAGAAGGGGAAACACAGAACATAGCCAAAAGTTCATTATAAAAAAAAAAAAGAAATCTCATATTGATGAGGGCAGTTGACAAAAAAAAAAGGTTCTAAAATGAAATATGAAAACACTGACGATTGAGTTGGAGCTACTGCTTAAGGTTATACTTTGCACGAATCGTTACTAAAATGTCTCCTTTTTGGAAGCTGGATTTGTAACCAGAAAAAAAAGTAAAAAAATAAACGTGCAATAATATCCATGTGCCTGTTGACACGGCATTAGAGTAGCAAATTCACCTTCAAGCAATTTAGGAGACAGAAAGAAGCCAGACAACCCAGAACCCCCCCAACTCCACCCCACACCCCACCTCAACACACACACACACACACACACACACACACACACACACAGACACAGGGAGAAGATGAAAACAGCAACCCGAGCTCAGGATCAAAGTGCAGACCTGCTGCATTACCATTATACTCCTAATTGTAACACTTCAAGGCATTGTTTATTAATACTATTTAATTAATTCCAGTTTGTTGTGCTCTTTGATCACATGTGAGTTTGATTATACAGAAATGCCAAAGATTAAATAGCTGCATAAGGAAAATTAGGTTGGAATTTCTGAGCAATCATTTTAGATCCGATTGTTGAAAGTTTGGGCATGTGCGCTTAGAAACAGAAATCCCAGTTTTACATTGCATTGCAATTGAATGGAATTACCATAGAGTCCTAACCATATGCATTTGCATTCCATTACTGTATATTAAAATTAATTGCCACAATGGTTTGCATTAAAGCCAATCAAACACATCCTCCGTTCCTAGAGACAAATATACTAATACATTTGTATATTTTGCAGGAACACACATTCTTATACACATAAAACAGAACTTAATAAAGTTAAACAGTCATAAATTTCTTAACCTTAAAATTGTTATGACTTAAATTATGATATGATCCAGCTCTTAGCCTGACTCTGCAGAGGCCTGGCTTGATTTTTTTATGACCCATGAAATCAGTGCATTGATATAGCTCATAGATTGTGATGCTGTGACTCTGCTGGATAACTCAATGCATGGTTGTATAGGCAGTATAAAGGACATGTCCCTGAAACCTAAAAATTCTGCAATAAAAAATTCTATCGATCTCATCAAAGCAATAGAATTGTGTCTCACTTATACAGTACATACTAGACACATATTTAAAAATTCAAACATGCCGAAAGTTCTATTTTGTATACTGGGGTTAGGGTTAGAGGTGGCATGATGCTGTAGTGGTTAGTGTTGTGGCATCCCTCACCCCTCCAGGATCAGGGTTAAATTCCTGCGTCGGGTCTGTGTGTTCTTCCCTTGATTGGTGGGTAATTAGTGTTTTTAAATTCCCTGTAGTGTTTGAGCCTGTGATGGATCTGCCTTATGCCAGGGCTGCCATGGTAATCATGTACTCACTCACTCATTGTCTATACCACTTCATCCTGTATACAGGGCTACAGGGGGCCTGGAGCCTATCCCAGGTAACTTGCCAAATGATAGGGTGCCAATCCATCACAGGGCACACACACATACTGTACATACACTTGCATTTACTGTACACACTATGGGCAATTTCAAGATTCAAAGAACTTTATTAATCTCAGAGGGAAATTGCTTTGTCTTAGTTACAGTTGCTTTGATTTGTTAACCAGGAAGAAAGGAAAGGAGTAATAAAAAATTACACAAGGAAACAAGATTAGGGAAAAAATTAAAGAATTAAAAAAAATTAAATAATAAAAATAAATAAATAGAACACCAGAAATTTGGGAACACCAGTTAGCCTAATCTGCTTATCTTTGTACTGTGGGAGGAAACCGGAGTACCCAGAGGAAACCCACCAAACACGGGGTAGAAATCCTTGAGGCGGGAATCGAACCTGGACTGGAGGTGCAAGGCGACAGTGCAAACCACTAAGCCACCCTGCCACCTTAAAAAGCTTCTCTAGAGGTATTAATTCACCTAGTGGTCAAAAATAGGAACGGCTACAGGTCTAAATAGAGGTCCACGGGACAATATTTGTGCGGCAGCGTTTTCATTCTATGAGGTGAAGTTCAAATAGCGTTCATTGGAAAGCTAGGGTACAAGGCTGTACAATGGCTTACAGGTAGTGCCCTTGATTAGGGGTTAGAGAGGGATTTAGGATTCAGTCATGTGTTAAAAGATAGTTCGCTTAGTGACTTAGTGAGGATAGCTTAGTTGCTGTGGTTGTAAACGACACAAATAGTTCAGGCAATTTGAAATGCTTTAGAAGAAAAAAGTATTGCTTAAGATGACATAAATATGTTATCGGATGTTCAGTTGCATCCGGTTTTGCCAGGCAGGTACTCTCCCTTCAGTACTGCAGACCGCAC
This sequence comes from Clarias macrocephalus, assembly GCA_011419295.1. Taxonomy (NCBI): domain Eukaryota; kingdom Metazoa; phylum Chordata; class Actinopteri; order Siluriformes; family Clariidae; genus Clarias; species Clarias macrocephalus. Next base: position 29,059 of record JAAGKR010001768.1, read on the forward strand.
TGACCTACGTTCACCTATGCTGGCAACTGATAGTTAATGTAATTAGCAGTTAATATAACATATGTGACATGGAATGATACATATAATTAAATGTCCCAGTGCTGTTACTATCAATTAATCACCACTTTCGTCCAATCAGATTACTCGGTCGGAACTACCTGTTGCATAATGATGCTTGCGTCACTGCTGCTTCGTGCATGTCATGCATCAAATATAAACTGCCTTTAATTCTTTGTTAGAGTTTTGTAAGACAGTCTTTCAGAGCTTAAGGAGGAGCATGGCTGTTCTTCAGTGAAGTGGGTATTTCACAAGCAAGGTGTGATATATGAAAGCACACATTTTATTGTTATCTGTTACCGTAAAATTGGCAACACTTCAACAGGGATGAGGAAGCCGCGTTGCCATGTTGGAAATTATACAGAATCCCATCATCAAATTTAAGCATTTCAAAAAAGCATGATTTAAGTTTTTTTTTTTAACATCTCTCTGAGTGGAACAAAGTGGAACGCTTGTCCTACAGTATAACTCCAGATTTTTCCTGCGTTATGATTTAAATTTAAATGCGCCTCCTAATTTAAAAAGGTGGTTAGCTGTTAAGTTAGTAATTAATTCTACTGATGCTCTGTAAAGTGCTCTAGTGCACTGACTTGAAAGAGTCGCTCCGTCCCAATGCTAAATTATTTTAATGACTGAGTAGGGAGATAAACACCACATCATTTCATTTTCTAAGTTCATCTATCAGTTCAAAAACAGGAAGGCTACAAGAAGAATAAGAACAAAGTCTTAACTACTTGGAATCTGCTTGCTACAGTGTCTTACTAGAGGAAATGAGGTTTATCTGATAGATCGTCCATGACCCAATACTGTGCCATGATAAGCACATGTGACGAGAAGGATGTGAGACATGCTGGCTAGCTGGCTAGCTGCCTCCCCCCCATTCTTTCACACGTCTCTAATGGCCATCGTGGTGGTGGGCGGGAAGTTCAGATGCTTTGGTTTCATGAAGCAACTTTTTTAGAAACTGCCACGCACCATCTTATACAGTATGACGTGCGTTCACAATGCCCTGCGGATGTTGGAAATCTCTTTGGATGGAAGAAAAGTGAGTCTTTAGTTTGTGTTAGCATGTCATTCACATAAAAAAAATAAATAAAATAAACAGACTTTGTGTAGACTGGCGACTCTACATAGATGAGAGCTTAGTCCTTCACTTTACTCAATCTAGTGTCCCACTGATGTCAGGCAGAACCTCCTGTAGACCAACGCCTGGTATACATATACATATACTATTTGTGTTTTCTCACACATTCTATGAATGATTCATGCAATGCAATGCCACTATCTGTGTCCATAGTGTATATTATTAGTGTAGTATGTGTATCTGATTTATTTTGATCTTTTTATTATTATATATCTTTTTTATTATAAGACTAGAAAACATGAATAAGATATATATGAATATATATAGTGCCCATTCCGTTCTCCTGTTTCACTATTACTCACTCACTCACTCACTCACTCACTCATCGTCTATACCGCTTCATCCTGTATTCAAGGTCTCGGAGGGCCTGGAGTCTATCCCAGTAGACTTGGGGCACGAGGCATTGTACAACCTGGACAGGGTGCCAATCCATCGCAGAGCACACACACATTGACACACTCACACATTCATTCCCACACTACGGGCAATTTGGGAACGCCAATTAGCCTAACCTGCATGAATGTGGACTGTGGGAGGAAACCGGAGTATTTTACTATTACTTGTGATAAAAAAAAAAAACTGCATGCATATCAATCTAATGCGTTTAAAAATAATTCTTTTGCAGCCTTAATAGAATATATGATCACTTGTTTTAGATCAGGAAAATCGCTGTGTCCTGAAGAACATGGAAAATTACATCATGGTCAACCACTGGAGCCAGGCAGATCCCACTAGGGCATTGATGCTGGCCTGCTTAAGGTTTTTGACTGTCTGACTATATATAGCTTGTCAAAGAGTCAGGTTTTTGCCCTAGTGATTCCTTTGAACTTTTTTGAGACAGGATGTAAACTCACATATATAAGCAGAGAAATCTTATTGATGGTGCAGCTCTTCATTTTAGTGATTGTAACTGTGTGTACCTTACTACCCACTGTTGAAATTGTTTCAAAAGCTTCAATAGGCAGCATGCTGTGTACGTAGGTAGAGCCAGGTGGAGAACACTAATTCTCCTTCATTCTCTATATAACCTGTACATGGTCACGGGAGGCCTGAAGCATCTCCCAGGGGACACCCTGAATGGGGTGCCACAAGCACCCCATTCAGCCACAAGTGTGCCACAAGCACACACTCATGGGCAATTTACTGGGAATTTGGAAAGCTTTTGGACTGTGGGAGGGAATCGGACCACGCGGAGAAAACACACCAAGCACGGGGACTCCCCACACAGCCCAGAGGCGGGAATCGAACCCTCAGCCCTGGAGGTGCAATGTCGGCTGTTGTCTTATAAATATTTTCCTTTCCTTTATTTTATTTTATTATTTTCTTTCCTCTTTTTAATTGGCTTTGTCTGAAAGTAATTATTGATTTTTCTGCAATTACAATAAAAAGTGGTAGAGAGAGACAAAACCTTTGATTCAGCACCCAGTGCTACTAAGGCTAGAATCCCAATCCCAGAAAGTCTTATTATGTACTGTACATAAAATTCAAAAATGTTTTTTCTTTCAAATTCAGCGCGCAGGGCTGTGTCATGCTGTTCAGTTAATCCCTGTGTGAAGTTGGAAGGTTTGGTGGGAAGAGGATTAGTTCCTATACAGCACATCATTAATATATGGCACAGCATTTGATTTTTCAAACAGTATAAATAATTCTTATATTAGGGTTCAGCTTGGAAATGTAAAGCTATTAATAATTTTTGATGGTACTTTTAGATCCCTGCAACTGCAATAAGGGTAAACCAAACACTACACTGTCACCTTGCACCTCCAGGGTCGGGGTTCGATTCCCGCTGCGTGTCTGTGGGCGTGGAGTTCTCCCAGTGCTTGGTGGGTTTCCCCCAGGTATTCTGGTTTCCTTCCACAATCTATAGACATGCAGATTAGGCTAACTCGCATTCCCAAATTGCCTGTAGTGTGTGTGTGTGTGTGTGTGTGTGTGTATATGTATAAGTGTGCCCTGTGATGAATTGGCACCCCATCCAGGAGGTACCCCACCTCGTGCTCTAAGTCTCCAGGGATCGGCTCTAGGCCCCCTGCGACCCTGTATACAGGATAAAGCAGTACAGAATGAATGATGGCTTAGTGGTTCCCACTGTGGCCTTGCACCTGCAGCATCCGGGTTTGATTCCCACCTTCCATGCCTTTGGAGTGTTGCGAGGGAAACCAGAGTACATAGCGGAAACTCACAAAGCTCGGGGAGAACATGCATCCGCACTGAGCTACTATAACTCCAATATTTGTTTCGGTTATTTAATATGCTTTGAGTGCACGCTGTATATCTGCTTCAAATTTATGTCCTTTTCCACCATATCCTTATAAAACATGTTGCAACTGAATGGGAATTTTTCATGCAATTACAGTAGCAGTCGTGGTGAAGATGAAGGAGCTACGCTCTCACTGTGCATTAAACTCCATTTAATTCCGAAATGTAATTTACAGCAGCAAAATCATATTAAAATGTTTTGCTTTGTCAGTGGTGTGTTTGCAATGCAGGGATTTAAAGTCAGAAGCATCTAATTATTGCCGCGGAACCTAACCACTAAGTCTGATGTACTCTGTGATAGACTCGATATAATTGGCTGTGTTGTGTCGGTAAGCATTGTAATTTCTTACCTCAAACATGCATTCAAATTCTATAGCTCTTGTTAATGTCAGTTAATAAGCCTATGCATGGTGATGCTGGAAATAGTTTGGTCTGCACTTGTGTGAGTGTCTGCCAGGATGAGATGGAGTGGGAGAAGTTGTGAATAATAGATTTTACCGGATTTCCACAGGGTTGGATTTCGCCCTGCTTATTTCTCTTCATCTCATTTACCATCTTGCTCCCTGTCTCATTTTTCCTGTCTCGCTCTCCTTCCTTCTCTTTCCTTTTCTTTCTCTATCTAATTTTCTCTTCCACCCATTCTCTGTCTCCTCTCTTTCTCTCTCTCTCTCTCTCTCTCTCTCTCTCTCTGACAGTATGCTGCACAGGGCAGGATGAGCCGTTCTCCAGCCTGTTTCCATGGAGATGCTAAGGGACTGTAGTGTGTGTCAGTAATATAAACACACTGTGTGTGTGTCTGTGTGTGTATGTCCCTCTCTCTCTGCTTGGTGCATTCCTCTGAATTGTTCGAATCTATGGAATTCATTACATAGATCAAAGATTCTGAGATGCCTTTTATTATTCTCTGATATGATTGCATGTAATTGCCAATGTGTTTGCTTACATTGGGGTTTGTGTGTGTGTGTGTGTGTGTGTGTGTGTGTGTGTTTGAGACAACATGGTAGTGAGTAGTTGGCGATCGACATGAATGTCTTGTCAGATTGCTTCCTTACATTTGAATGTGAATTACCTACAGTGCATTTATATTCAGGATAGAGATGCGTGCACGTGCATACACGCGCACACACACACACACGCGCGCACACACACACACACACACACACACACACGTGCACACACACACACACACACGAGCACACACACACACATGTGCACACGCATGCATACATGAGAGAGAGAGAGAGCGAGATATTGTATATATAATTGTCTGGCTATGCTAGACAATAAGTCTAACCCTAGCTTTAACATCAGTAACTAAAAAATAACCCTTTTTGCTTAAAGCTGCAGTTCTGTTAAAAAGCCACTTTGCTTTGTGGACATCCTGCCAAATGTCCCCACAAGGTCAAACCTGACAGATATTCCCATCCGGGATATTTAGTCCCCACCAAGATATACAAACATGACGCAAACACACACACACACACCTCTTTTCTACTGTAAAATGTTTTTTTTTTTTTTTTTTTTCCCCCACAGTGAATAGATCGATGAATCACTGTTTAATTATAGAACTGCTTCAGACTCCCAAAATGGGGCGTGTTTGATGAATGAGACGGTGGGAGCGTTTATGCGGAACATGAACTGTATGTCTTGTTGCGCTCAGTTGCACGTAGTGAAAATGATAACATTTTATTTAAATGTTAAAAGCACATTCGCCTTTTAAGTGCCCTGATGCATCAAGACAACGGTCAGCTGTCATACGCCGGCGAGTATCTGTGGCTGACTGTCGCTTGTAATTTTTATGGTGTGTCTGAAACCGATGGCACCGGTCGGCCCTTATCAGCCCCGTCAACGTGAGCCAGGAGTGAGGTCAGGGTTCATAAACTTGCTGTTCAGATTAGTGAATCAATTCAGTTAGGAAAGCATCAAAGCCAGCAGACAACAATCTCAAATGTGCAAATGGGGAAAACATTTGTTTTTTTCAGATCAACATGTCCAATCTAATACCCCGATTCCACTAACCGAATCTACACCGATGCCGATACAGCCTATGTTGATCTCGGTGTGAATACTGTCGTGTTTATTAGCGTTGGGAGGAAAATTTGAGCATGTTTAAATATTTCCTCTGGCCCTTACATAGTAAATTTTTCGTCTCTGCTCTGGTAGCGTCTCGGTATCAATTCTTAAGAACCGTTATCGAGTCATTATAGATTCTTTAGTATTACATCGCCTTCTTACCTCACTCTCACTCACTCATCATCTATACTGCTTAATCCTGTATTCAGGAGCCCATCCCAGGAGACAGGGCACATGGCAGGGTACACCCTGGACAGGGTGCCAATCCATCACAGGGCACATACACATACACTCACTCACACACACACTATGGGCAATTTGGCAACGCCAATTAGCTTAACCTACATGTCTTTGGACTGTGGGAGGAAACCCACCAAGCACGGGGAGAACATGCAAACTCCATGCACACAGAGACGGGAATCAAGCCTGGCCGGGGATCGAACCCGGACTCTGGCGGTGCAAGGCGACAGTGCTAACCACTACACCACCGTGCCGCTGCCTTCTTACCTTCTTTCTGTTAATTTCATATTAGAGTCTGGTAACAAAAGTACCACACATTGTTTTTATTCCTAACAATTTCCTATAATTTATTCCAAGGTCGTGGGGCGGCCTGGAGTGTATCCCAGAAGACTTTGGGCGGGGTACCACCCTGCACAGGGTGTCAACCCATCACAGTCATAAATTATATTTTCATTATAATATTTATCATCACATTTCATAACATTTTATTTACAATAAAAGCACATTGTAAAAGTTACATAAAAATTGTGCTTATATTTTCAATAAGAAACACATTGTTAATCCCAGAAATACAGTCACTCGCAAGCATGCCAAAGGTGTTATCCTCGATATCCTGTACTGCCTCACAAGCACTTCCATGTCTGCTGTAAGGCTTCATCAAATCATCATCATGGATAAAATAAGGTGGAGGAAAGTTCATGGTACCATCCTCTATGCACTTCTTCAACTTACAGTAATTAAATAGCCGGGCATCTGATGTATGTGCCATTCCTCCAATGTCAAGAGGTCAGTGTCTGTCAGTTAACGTGGCGGTATGAGATCATTATCATATTGTTAACACCTTGGGAATAGTTCGTAATAGTCTGTCGCTTCATTGTAGTTTCATTACATGTTATTGCCTCGTGTCAAAATTCATGCTAAAATTCATCAAACTAGTTTGTTGAATCGTTAACAGCTCGATGTGGTTCGCTACACTTGAAATACACCCGAATTGGGTAGCATATATGTAACACTTTGTCCTTTATCCAGGTGATAAAACTGGTCATTTTTTTTAGCAAGTGTTTCTTATATCTTAGAGTAACTTGTAAATGTGAAGACATACACTCGTGACCTGTTTCTTAAATAAAATTGTCAATGAACTGCTTTAACACATGTTACACTCTAACACATCTGCTGAATCACAACCTAAGCACAAAGCTTGCTGACTCTAATCTTTTTTTTTTTTATTTTACTTATTGCTTCTTTTTGCTCACCTTAAGTAGAGTTCATTATCCTTTAAGAGGTTCTGTTGCTTCTATTTAAGAATCTGCATAGAACTTAAACGTGGAGTATTCTATAAATGCACTGCCCGTGGGCACATTCAGAGGTGACAGTATACTGGCTGCAGTGCTGAAGATGGCTGACCTTTTACACCATATAGGGCTAAGTCAGGGTAGTCTGTGTAAGCATTATCAGGTCAATTCAGGCACCAAAATGCTGCTAGTATAAAACTGAGAACTAATTACCTTTATTATCGGAACTAGGGCTGTTAATAGTACTGCGATAACGCATGTGATGAATATAGAATTAAAAAACGCATTACTATTTTAACACAAATTAATCATATGACCAAGTTTGACCCTAATGGCTTCCCATAATTGCAGCGTGGTAACCCGGCACGTTTAAAATGGTACGTTTATAATGGCAGATAATAAGATGTTTGAGGGAAACAATACCAGGTGTGCGGAACGGCAAGTTTCATTTTTTGATAAAACACAAAAAGTTGTGTGCTCAAGCTACCTTCAAAGAAAACAATTTTTACAAAAAATATATTATATGTAAGATGTGGAAGTGACGGCTCATGCGCCTAAGATTCCTTTTAGTATCCGGGATCGAACTAGTGATGGGTTGTTCATAAACGATTCATTCTTTTTTGAACTGACTCAGAAGAACGAGTAGACTTGGAGAGTGATTGGTTCATTTTCTACTGGGCGCGTGTGTGAAAGCATCACAAAACCTCCGTAGGTTATGTACAGGAAACAGAAATGAGTAGTTACCTTTGAGTCTTTGATCCGAGTCATTCTTTTGTCACGTGACTCCCATAGCAGTGCAATAGATTCAAAAGAACGAATGATTCAGTCCAGAAGATATGAGAGGTGAGCTGCTCATTCTGTTTATTATAATATGTCCTTAGCTGCATTGTAATATTTGGATTAATGTAACTATAGCCAAAATTTATGTATGTAGACGTGTTGGGGGTCTGTTTATTGAAAATTTAACATTTTATTTTATTTCTGATCAAAAGAGTGAAATGAACTAAATAACTCAAAAAAAAAAAAAAGATTTTCAAAGAACCAAGTCACTAAAATGATCCAAACTTCCCTTCACTATTTCGAACACCTTCGCCGGTGGGTTGCCACACCCCAATACAACCCACACACTGCAAGCAGTGCGAGTCCCATTCAAGAGATTTAAATTTAACATTTGATAAATGTTAATGTTTTCTATATTATAAAACTGCAAAATCTTTTTTCTCTAACCAGTTTGTCATGCATTTATTTATTTAGAAATTGCACGTTTATAATACAAGTAAATCTGAGTAAGTTGTGATTCATTGTGATTAATCACAGACTTTGACAGTGTTGAAATAGATTAAAAATGTTTAATATATTGAGAGCACTAATCAAAACTGAAATTGATAAACTGAATAACATATACTGTTGATGCCAACATTAACAAAAAAGTTGTAATAGCAATTCAACTAAGTAAAAATTAAATGTTATTTATGTATCGGGTTAAAAATGGGCACTGTCACAAAGCAGCTTCACAGAAATCCATATATATATTTATTTATATTGTGTATGCTTTATAATGCCATTGCAAGCCAGAGGCAGCGATGGCAGGTGTCAGACACCACGAGAAAGGAAGTTTGAGAGGAAACAGTCTCTAAGGGGGAACCTATCCTGTTCTGGGCGCCACCAGACAGAGCTTATTATAGATTATTTGAATAATCATCTCCTTGCATGGCTGTATACTATACTGTCGGACATTTCTGACTTTTTTGAATGTCAGTTTGAGCATCAGGGTATTTAATAATTACAAAATTCTACAATTGTATTATAATGAATACAAAGTTTTTAGCTTCAGATGTCCAGTATATAACTAAAGATATCTCCTGAATAATAGGTGAGACTTGGGCATAAGTGTTTTTGTTAATGTCATTGATGTGGGACAATTCACCGCTGCAGTGAAGAAGCAGAAAGAAGGAAGGAAGGAAGCACTACACAGAAGTACTGTAGAGCATCTGGATGTTACAGGCAGGCAACAAGACACCTACTGTAGGTCTCATCTTTTATCTGTTGTCCACATTGAGATCTTTTTTTCTGTGTACTGAATTTGATTTTGGATCCTAACGTATAATCAACAATTACTTAATCAACTGTCACAACTATTTCAAAAACACACCCAAATGGAAAGTACCTGTCCTCATGGAGCACTAAATGCATATAACCCCAAAGTAGTAACCCTTAGTAACCCTTTATTCTGGAAATACAACCGCCTTTAAGCAGGGTTGCATGCTCGTGGATGCTGTGGAAAGTAGAAAGCATATCTTACATACCTCAATTAGATTTACACTGTGATTGAATGAATATACAGTACCAAGAAGGCAGTGTCTCCCTAGTCATGTGAACACCCCAGTCATATACTGTACTTTCATAATTAAAAATACACTGCAACATTACAAAAGTTTGGTGCTCATTTTTACATACATTTCTAAGCCCTTGAGCTCTGATTTCAGTATGACCACAACTTTGGCATTTGTAGAAATACCTCAGTCACCCATCAAAACTTAATGTGCCAGTGGAGCAAAACACAAAAAACACACATCTGTGCATGTGCAGTCATACAGAACTAAGCACTCACTCACTTCTTGGCTGTCTTGAGTATTTAAAAGTCAAATAGTAGCAAAAGAAAGTCAAACTAAAATTAGACCAAGAAAATGCACAAAGACAAAAAGGCAGAGGACGACACAGATATTTTTAATGACATAATAGCTGATGTGGTTGATGATGTGATCAGTCATGGCATGTGAATATAACATTACATCTGCTGCAAAATCCACTATATATGTTTTATCAGTATAAATGAAAGAAAGGTTTTTCTTTCTTTCCGAAACCCAAAAATATACATAAAAAAAAAAATTCTGTCTGTACAGTATGTCTGTTCAGCCAGATTGTGAAACTGGCTGGACAGAATTTAATTTGAGAAACTTTGCCAATTCTTCTGTATTTCCCTGAAGTCAAACCTGCACCAATTAAAATTGCAGACGTGAAATTATAAGCAGTTATGTGCCAGATTATGAACCAAAAAGGTTTTGACGGTGTACTGCGCATGCGTCCAACTTAAAAGCGACCGTGGGACAGAATTTAATGAAACTTTTGCAGTACTTAGGTATTTGCCTGAAGTTTAACCTGCACCATAAGTGAAATCAAAATGTTGTGTTAAAGCGGGCAGACATGCACCTGGGCACCAACGGGAAATAATAAAATCGCTGATTATATTAAAGCGCTGATCAGCTTATTTTTAGCTTTAACTTTATTTTTCATTTTTGATCTTCCAAGAATTGTTCAACAATTGCCAACACATAAAATGTACTTTATCTTCATTCCACTATTCCTAAATCCAGTTGAATAATTATATTCAACTCGGTGGTGGAAGATAAAGGATCCGCATAAAAGTGAATGAGTTTTCTCAAAGCTGTGGATGCAGTCTGTAATGACATTACACAAGAGACGTATCAAAAATGGGTTTGTCACTCTAGACATCACTTTCTGTGCCGTCTAACAGGCGAACACATTGTTTGTAATGCCGAATCCACATGATAAGCAGGATACTGTATGGTTCTTTTTACTGTAATGATTGCGAGCTTTCACTTATAGCACATAACATTATTTGAGATTTTATACTACAGTACTGTATTTACAATACTGTGAATGTACATAGCGGATAAACACAATTGTTCAATCTTCTATATCTCATTTATTTTTGTAGGTGATTACAGTAAATACTGACTTCATTGTACAAATAAATGTGTTTTTCTTTCTTGACTGCTTTTGTATCCTTCATTTCCTACAGACTGTTTCATTTTATTAAAAAGGTTTGGTATTTTTATAGCCTGCTGTGTTAGTCATTGTTCAATTGTGAGACCTATATTTAAAGGCCGTTTTTGGAGATCTTCCTTACATTTTGGGACTCTTATGTTAGATACGTCGATGTGCGTTTGTCCTTATAGTATATAAATGTGTTTATGCATTTGAGAAAGACTATAATATATAGTCAGTAGTGTCTTGTTATTGACAAAAGGGACAAAAAGGGGCCAAGGAAATGTCCATATTAAAGCGGAAATGGTATGCACAGTGCATCATAAAAGATACAAATATTGTGGAAAAGTTTCTCACTCACTCTCCAACATCTATACCACTTTATCCTGTATTCAGGGTCGCGCAGGACCTGGGCCCTACCCCAGGAGACATGGGGCACGAGGCAGGGTACACCCTGGACAGGGCGCCACTCCATCGCATGGCACACACACACATACAATACAAACACTCATTCACACACTATGGCCAATTTGGGAACACCAATTAGCCTAACTTGTGTGTCTTTGGACTGTGGGAGGAAACCGGCATACACGGAGGAAACCCACTAATCATGCGGAGAACATGCAGGAGAAGTTTCTTTTTTTTCCTAATTTATTTTTTAAAAATGAAACTCTTGTATATTCTATGTATAAGGAGAAATATTTTAAGACTTTTTTTTAGATACAGCTCATGAATAAAAAAAAAAAAGTAAAAAAATTCAGTATCTTAAAATATTAAAATATTTATCTAAATAAATATTTAAGTTTATTTTGAAATTAATTAATACATAATGTGTATTTGTCATGCTAGTTAAGTAGACATAACCACAGTCATGGGGAACACTGCTGACTTTACAGTAGTCCAGAAGAGGATCTTTGACACCCTCCGCAAAGAGAGTAAGCCACAGAAGGTCATCGCTGAAAGGCCTGGCAGTTTGTAGAGTGCTGTATTGAAGTATATTCACGGAAAGTTGACTAGAAGGGAACGTGTAGTTGGGAATATCAGGGAAAGGTGCACAAACAACTGTTTGTTTTGAGCCTGCCGATTCAAGAACTTGGGAGAGCTTCAAAAGGATTGCAGTGAGGCTGGAGTCAGTGCATAAAGAGCCTCCACTGACAGCTGGCTGCAGGAAATGAGCTACAACTGTGGCATTCCTAATATTTCCTCCTGAACCTGAGACAATGTCTGAAGTGTTTTACCTGGGCTAAAGAGAAAAAGAACTGGACCGTTTTCAGCTGCAAGTAAATTTCGCATTTAATTTGGAAATCCATGTCCCACAGTCTGGCGGAAGAGTGGAGAGGCACAAAATCCAAGTTGCTTGAAGTGCAGACTTACGTTTGCACAGTTGGTTATGATTTGGGTTGGCATGCCATCTGCTGGTGTTGGTCGACTGTGTTTTATCAAGTGTGAATGCAGTCATCTACCAGGAGATTTTCAGAGCACTCCGGATGCTGACAAGCTTTATGGAGATTCCAATTTCCTTTTCTAGAAGGACTTACAGTAACACATTCCCACAGTGCCAGAACTACCCCTAATTGGTTTACTGACCATGTGCTTGACTGGCCAGCCATCTCACCATGAATCCCAGAAATAATAATCTATGGGGAATGCTTAATAGGAGGATGAAAAACACCCGACCCAACACAGAACCTGGTCTTCAGTAATACCTCAGCAGTGCCGCAGGCTGATCACCTCCATTCTGTGATGCAATAATTCATGCTAAAGTAACCCCGATAAAGAACTTAGTGAATAAATGAGCATACTCTTCAGAAGTTGAACATTTCTATTAGATCCTTTTTTAATGAACTTGAGAAATATGAAAAAAATTTGAGAGAGTGATTTTTATTTCATGAGCTGTAAACCATATTCATCAAAATTCAATAAAAACGGCTTGAACTATTTCACTTCATGTGTAAAGCATCTCGTCACCTCAAAGTGATTTCTTGATCATGACACTGAATTCACTGTACTCCATAGTCACCAGATCTCAGTCCAATAGGACACCTTTGGGATGTGGTGGGACGGGAGATTTGCATCATAGTGTGTGTGATGCTGCCATGTTGATATAAGCAATGCTTTCACATCCTTGTTGAATCCACACCATGAAGAATCAATGCAGTTTTGAAGGCAAAATGGGGTCCAACCAGTATTAGCAAGGTGTAATAATGAAGTGAATGTACTGTATGTGTACCTACAGTATGAGTCTTTGAGAAGCATTAAGCGTTCTTAAAATGATTGCAGAGATTTCCTAAACCAACTTATTCCTTATATTAGCACCATGAACTGTGAAAATGAGCATATTTCTGACCAATGCTGGACCTTTTGTGGGGTCAGTTCATTTTGCTCTCAGCTCCTTATTATTATTATTATTATTATTATTATTATTAAAATAGACTATACTTATACTGGACTATACTTATACTATAACACTAGTTGCATTCATTTCCCAAACAAACCAAGCAAAAAGGTTCCTGTTCTCACATCTGGACTTTAATTGCTCAGGGTTGAAATTCACACTTCCTCACATGAACACAGATTGACTTCTTGTGTTTCCTTAATTGGGTTCTCATCAAGCATGAAATCAATTTTTTTTTCATTGCTCACCACCCCCCCCCCCTGCCTTTTTTCTATTTCTTTATTTCACTTATTTATTTCACAACAGCTTAATTTAATTCCGAATGTACATTTATAATCCACTTTCTCACAAACAGTTGTACACCTGCTCATTTTTGCAATTATCTATTCAGCCAATCAAATGGCAGCAGCGTAGTGCATTAAGTGATGGACATACAAACATGTGATCTCTGTGAGCTTATTTGTGGTATTGCTGTTGGCACCAGGTGGGTTCAATTGAGTATTTCAGAGACTGCTCTCCTGGAATTTTCACACACAGCAGTTTCTAGAGTTTTCACAGGAAGGTGTGAAAACAGAAAACATTAAGTGAATGACAGTTCTGCGGGGGGAAATGTTATAAAATATAAAGAGAATGCCCGGTGTGGTGCCATTTGCCAGGAAGGATATAGTACCTTAAATAAGCACTCTTTACCACTGTGGAGGGCAGAAAAAGCATTTCAGCATACAAAAAACATCAAACTGTAAGCAGAAGTCCATATTAGACTCTACTCCTTTCAGCCATGAACCAGAATCTAAGGGGAACCATAGAGGGCACAGCCTCACCCAGTTGAAGATTAGAAGAAATAAAAATACATGGCCTTTTTAAAATCTTCAACTGATCCATAGTGCATGAAACTTTGTTCGTATGTCGCCACAACAGCATCACAAACAATAATTCTATTCTTCTAAACAAATGAAGATCTGTGCTTCCCCATATGGAAATAATGGATATACAGTATTTATGTGTATCCATCCATCCATCCATCCATCCATCCATCCATCCATCTAGGAACCTCTGTAGTCCATCTAGGGACCATGAAGGCCACTGGTGACCATTGCATTTATTCCCATTTGTATGACTATATTAAGACCTCCACTTAACATTCAGACACTCTGGGAAATTTGGAAACGCCAATCAGCCTGGATAACCTGGAGGAGAACCTGGAGGAAAACCACCAAGCATGGGGAGAACATGCAAACGCCATGGACACAGCCCCAATGTGAGAATCGAACCCAAGACCTGGAGGTGCAAGGCAACAGTGCTAGCCACTGTGCCACCATGAATGTACCAATCTTGTATGTAATTTAAAACAATTGAATGTTTATTATACAATCCAGTATAGTATCATTGTTACAATAATTTTTTTTTTCTTTACCACGCCCAGCTTCAGGAATTATCTTTTATGGCTCCGGATATTACCCCAAAGCTGAGCAACACTCATAGTTAATTAGATATCGATCCAATAACCTGATGTGCTTTAGTGTTGTTTCATCATCATGGAACAGGTAGACTATTTATGTAAACGTGGTTTAGAAGTGTCACATCATTCAGTAGCTTGTGTAATTCACAGTAACTTGTGAATGAAACGATCCAGCAAATTTGACCCAGAGGGCTCGGTTGCATGAATGCTAATGTGTATTGATGGGACAGAAACAACATTATTAATTCATGAATGCAGTTTGTACACATAATATGAGATATTAGGGAATTCTGTTATCTGTATCATCATGAATATGGTTAGGGATTTAGATTCTATGAAAATATATATTATTTGCATCACATGTGGCTCACTTAAAACATTATTTAAGTAAGTAATTCATAAGAAAGTGTATGAAATAAACGGGAAGCCTCTGCTTAATTAAGGTTAACTTTACGGAGATGGTTCTTTTATATTAAAGCAGTGGTTTCCCTTTATACATGGCTTCTATTTAGCTAAAAATAACTGAATGCTTTGAGTGCCATATAATTTTGCAGACTGAATCTATTTTAGCACATTTGGTATTGGTACCTATTTTAAGATTAATTGAATCGCAGAGCTTCTTTTTGTACAAAAAGATGTGAATGTTCACAGGTTTAGAAACATACTTCTGTTGGCCCTTTGCAGAAAAATAACTCCGACATCATTTTAATGAACCGGACAGTATGGAAGTAGAACAGCCCCCAAAATTCGCAAAGCGAAGCAGCATTTTGAATTACATGAACGGAACCAAAATGTCTGGATTTTTTTTCACTGCAATGTGATGTGAATGGAAAAAGAATCCTACAGCATCCACAATGCTTAAAATTTTGCCACTGTACTTTCTTGTGGTTGTATATTTCAAATAAAAAAGTAATTCATCATTTACAATTCAAAGCAAAAATAATTACCTTAATAATTTGCTTATTAATTAAAAATACCATCTTTAATATTTGGTTGGTAAAATCATTATTTTATCAATTTATCAACCTAACAAATTCAGGCTGCCAAAATTCAGGTTTTAAAATTCAGGCTGACAAAATTTGGGTGTTAAATACTCAAATAATAATATTAGTTCTGTCATTCGATTAAAAATTTTTAATCTAGTTAATCACCGTCATTGTCACAATTTTAAAATACTCAGATTTACTTGTAACAAAGAAATGCATGACAGACTGGTTAGAGGTTTTATACAGTAATATCTCAAACATTAACATTTAACAAATGTTAAATTAAAATCGCTTGAATGGGACATACACTGCATGCAGTGGCTGGATAATACTCGAACCAACAACCTAGAGCCTTAGCCCCCTGAGCCACAACTCCCACATCCTACAGTTTATGTATTATTGTAAAAATACAGTAGTCCCCCTTGAAGCTAGCTCGAGCACACAACTTTGGTTTTATCCAAACTTCCATCCAAAGGCTTTTTATAATAAAACTTGCCGTTCAGCACACCTGGTGATGTTTCCTAAGTCATCTTATTATCCACATTAAACGTTATTACACACAGCCGGGTAACCATGCTGCAATTATGGGAAGCCATTAGGGTCAGAATTGGTCATATGATTAATTTGCGGAAAATTTTTTTTTGTGTTTAAATTTCTAGATTAATATGTGTTAATGCATTAATATTGACAGCCCTAAATAATATACCAAAAACATCCATAAGGCCATGATATTTTTTTCACTACAACATTTGTATTCAAAATCAGAAAAATGTGAAAATTTTTATTGCAACAAGTTTTCATTCAGTTTGTTTAATTCTCCATGCTATTTTGCTTTGGGGAGAATTTTGGCACTGTTATACTTCCATACAGTCCTTAGTGCCAGAAAAAAAGGCATCCATTAAGAATAAACATGCTGTAATGTTATCTAAAATCAAAAGACATGGGATTTTATTGTATAGTTTATTATTACTTTATTTTACATGTAGGGGTTTTTATTTAATCTGTCTTTTATAAGATGTTTTTATGTTTGTGTCAAACATCTTAAAATTTTACAAGGTACATAAGCCTTGTAAATGTTCAATCATACTAAATTGAACTACCAAAGCCATACAATCTCTCCTTGTATAAAGAGTTTCAATCCTGATATGTCACAGTTTACAACACAAAATCGCCTGTGTGTCAGGGGGTATAACATATACATATGCATTGATACATGTAGTTTCATGAATTGAGATCAGTTTACAAAAGTTTATAAAGGATGTCAGACATTATGGAACTATTTTCTATGTAGGGTTGTTAAATTGGCCCTTTAGTATAATTCCCTTAGAATTATTATTATTTATTTTGTTATAGAGTGGGCCAAGTATATAGGAGTGATTCTAAGATTGGGGTTCCATTTGTGTTCCAGACTTTTTTTGGCTCTTATTTCCAGTCCAGTGCCTGTACCTGAGGAGTTTCAGAGGAATGACTTATGAATCATACAGGCATAAAATAAAATCTAACTTGGTGCAGATGATGACACATGATCAGGCTGGTGATTAGTAAACTGGTAATGCTGAATGCTGAGTGAAACAGACATGAGGGGAAATGAGGATGCTGCTGTGATTGGTACATAAACAACAACATTTTAAACAGTATCTTTAGGCATTTTGTAGCCTGTCACTGTAAAACAATTGTTCCTATTTCTGTAAATTGTAAAACTTTATACCCTGCATTGGGTTGGCACCCCATCCCTGTCTTGTGTCTTGAGTTTCTTGAAATAGATTCCAGGCCTCATGCGACCCTGCACAGGATAAGAGGTATGGAGAATAAATCAATCTTTTTATGAAAAAAAAATCAATAAATGTTTTATTTTTAAAACATACAGGGGAGAAACCCAAATGAAACCACAATTAATGTAAAGAAATGCCCTCAAAATCCAGCAAAATCCCTGTTCTATCTGACTATTCTATGGTGATGAAGTACAGTTAACATTTGCAAATAAACATTATGACAGTTGAAAGACAGTAAGAGTAATACTGTATGAACAGCACATTAATGGATCTAGGAGTCTTACACTCTGACCAAATGTGATATGTGATATTTTGTTATATGTGATATAACAAATTCCTTAATTTTTTAAAATTACCTTAGTAAGAACAGTGACTGTAACTGTACTTCTAAGTGATTTGATTCCATTCAGTGTATTTGATGGTGTGAAGAGGTGAGTACACACTTAAATTAACATTTGCTATTTGTATAGTGTAGAGGGATTAGTTCTCCGTTATATTATGTAGGATTGTATATAAACAGTACAGATGCAGGTTTGAATAATAATAATACGAGGGACTATCAAAACTTTTCCAAGCCGTTTGTAACACACCAACAAATGGCAGCACAAGGATGCCCGCACAGTCACAATGAGCACCCACCTTCATAAGTCAGAGTGCCAAAAGGCATCGTCCTGTGTACATCAGGAGCTATGTAACAGGTGCTATTCTGACCACGTGCGTTACCACGTCTGCTATTTCATAATTTGAGCAAATTAGATCAAAAAGGGAACATGAAATTCTGTGGGAAAACTGGGCAAATCTGCCCCAGAGACATGGCAACAAGTTTATGGCGATGCAATGAGTCGTTAGAGGTGTTTTGAGTGGCATGCACGTTTCAGGAGCAGAAGAACATCACTGGATGACAGCAAGATATGAGAGAGACCTCCAATGATCTCAACCCACGGAAATAGTCGAAACCATTCAGCAAATTGAGCATGATGATCGTCAGAGAACAATCCACAACATTGCTGCTGTTGTTGGTGTGTAATACGGAACAGTCCAGTAAGTGCTCACGCGTGATTTAAACATTGCTGCCAAGTTCGGATCCAGGCTGCTGACCCAGAAGCAGAAGGAAGATTGCGTCGAAGTCTGCCTTCGAAGAACTTTGTCAATGTGCCTTGGATGACCCGTCATTCATGTTGAGGTTCACTTAGGTGTATGAGTACGACCCTGAGATGAAGCAATAGTCTTCATGGTGGAAGAGTCTATCATCTCCATGACTTTAAAAGCAAGGCAGGTCCACAGCTCAACCAGGTGCATGCTCATTGTCTTTTTCGACATTCGCGGCATTGTTCATCGAGAATTTGCCCGTAGGGGCCAAAACACCAATAGCATATTCTACCTCCTGGTTTTAAGGTGTCTGAGAGAGGACATACTGTATGGTGAAAAAACAGATCTTGTAAATAGCGCTAATATCAAAACTTTTCGGTACCCCCTCATAATAATAATAACACTGTGCCCCCCATTGTGCAGAGCTTGGTTTTTGGGGGACAGAGGAGCCAGCTGTTGGGTGCTTTTTAATAACAGTTCCAGAAGAGGACAGATGCTCGAGAGGGGAGTTCCAAGAGTGAACTGGATGGTCAGAAATAGGATTTTGCAGTCATCCCGATGAAAAACAGGAGCCAGTTTTGGGGCTGTAGCAAGTGAATTGGTGATATATTCTTGCTCTTAGAATTCTGATACCGCTCCTACAAATATACTAGAGATTTAGAAGCCTCCAACCAGAAATTTGCAGGAAAAGAGCAAAGCCTAGAGGTAAACACATGGACAAGTTATGCAAAACTGAGAGTGGGGCGAAGCTTTGCTATTTTTTTGAGAAGGAGGAAGGAGATTCTGGTGAATGCTTTAAATCAAATGTAAGATGAGAGTCAAACCCAACCTTAACATTTCAAAAGAAACACACAGGTTTTCTCTGTCTAGTTTGAGTGTTGATGGATGTCAGTGCCTGGGAGTCAATGCTCTCTTTGAGCGGCCATATGGTATGCGCTCTCCATATGGCTGCTAGTGTTAGTAGTTCTTGACACTTTTTTTACATGGTAAAATTAAATAATTAATTACTTTTTAAATTATTTTTTTGGGATTTTTACTGGACCATGTGACACTGGCCAACAGCATATTTTCGAACTAGTTACCCGCCCCTTCCGCTTGTGTGAGCTCACAGACGCCCATTACTGGCTAGATCCTCAAATAGCTCTCTCTAGGCTACCAGCTGCAAAAGGCTACAAGCATCACCCAAGATTCGAACTCGCAATCTCCAGATGATACTGCATGCTTTTTAACGCTGCTCTACTTGGGGGCCCATGTGGGAATTTTTTTATTTGTAAAATGAATATTTTTTTATGAGAAAATGCTTGACTAAAAGGCAACATTTAACCATCTAACCAGAAATTGAACGCTAGAGTAAACGTAAAAAATGATTGTGAGTCTAATTATATAAAAAAAAAAAATTGCTAATCTTTTAAAAAATATTATTTATTATAGGTGATGAGCACAGGGTGGGAATATTTTTCTATTTAACGAGTCAAGGACAAAAAAAAACCTACAAAAGTACAAGGCTGTAATGTAGCAAACAGTTTATTTGTTCATTTGAAATCAGATTATTTAATACTTGTTTATTTGTTTGTAAAACATTTTTATTATGAAAATTAATAATGAAAAACTGTTTATAATGCCATTTTACACCATCACTAACTAATGAAGAACAATGCTGTAATACTTTACTAATTTAAAGTGTTTCCATGTGCTTCTTTTTACTTTTTAATACTGCTCCACATCTGCATTAAATTACTGAAGAACAACATACTGTAGTAGCGCTTCAGTAATTACTAACGATTTTCCATGCGTTTCTTTTTACAATAGTGTTTCACATCTTCATTATCTACTGCAGAACAATGAAGTAACACTTCATTTTATTATTACTGCTAAAGACCCAGTTAATTACTGCATAGTTAATAGTGAGCTCCTACTAACATACTTAGTGAGTAATTAAGTAGTAGTTTCTGAAGAGTGCTGTATTATACAGTAGGTGCTACAGTTATTTCAGAAGCATGTGTGTATGGGGTTTTCATCATTCACAAATGAACGTTCTTCATTGTTATTAAATAATGTTGAAAAAATCCACAGGCATTATCCTGAAATGCGTAGCCGTTAAAACCCGGAGCATTTTTAGCCATGTTTTGCATTAATATGTTTTAAACTGTTCAGTTTTACTGCAACTGATTTCATTTTAACCAGCAGAACCATACTGCTGGAATTTTAAGCGTTCAATAACCTAATTTTAAACTAAAGTTTCTGATTATTCTGAAATGTAATAAACTAAAGTCAATTTAATGAAACAATATTCTGTGACTATTGTCTATAAATAGCAGTTTATTTATTTGGGAAAGACATTATTGTTTTAAGATTGCTGGAAGGAGCAGAAGTTCTCATACTAACGGCCCAAAACACAGTATTGGTGCTGATTTTTGTTCTTTTATGTTATACATATAATACAGCAAACGTCTGTGCCGAAGAAGCTATTTCGGAAGTTTCTGCAACTTGGAAGTGACTAATCTTGCCTGTCAAAAAATTTCCAATTGCCAACTTCAGCCGTTTTAGAGAGATGATTTTAATTGTGGGCCAAAATGGTAATTTTTCAGTGTTATACCGTCTCACTTTAGACAATAATAATTTAAAATGCTAATTATTCATATTCCTTTATGAGGATTGATACTAAAATTGGTGTCCGCTTTTGATTTTTGGTAAAAGTTTAAAAAAGCAAAAAATCTGTCAAAAATGTACCATGTCCAAATTTATGTTGAAATATCTTAACAGTTTTGCATTTTAGAATTTTTTTTTTTCTGGTTTATGTCTTTTCATGTGAAATCCAAATTTCATCTGAATGACAATTAAGATAATTGAAAGATTTGAATTCAAAAAGGGTACAGAAACTACAAAAAAAAAAGGGCATGAAATTGTGTTTTTTTTATGTGATAAAAATATAATTGTGCATGCAAATCTGTATACAAAAAATTAACTATGGATCGGGAAATAAGAGTATTATGTAAAATGTTGTTATATGGTCCTATTTGAAAATTTTATTTTTCTCCTTGGTGAAACACTTTTTAGGGCCAAGACCATGTTTTGGCCGTACTCTATGTTTATTTTAAACTAGCCAAAGTATCCAGCGTTGACCAGGCTTTTCATAGTTGAAACCTTGTGGTGGTAAGGTAAAGTATTTTCTTTGTGTTTTCATACTTTTATTACTAATTTACCATTTTAATTTTAAAAAAGGGCTTCAAGGGCTGCGGTTAAAATTTCTACTGAAATACCTGGAGATAAACTATCTTAGTTTGGCCAACTGTTGCAAAAATAAACAAATTCTTTGGGGAATCCACCCTTAAGCATGCAACATAAAATTGCCTGTGAAAAAAACAGGGAGACCTCAGATTAATTAAAGTCTAAAAAAAATAACACTTGGATCTTGTAATCAGAATGCACAGTGCAACACTTACTGAAAACTGATTATGACACCACTGTAGGTGTTTTAATTTTGCTCCTACCTCCTCGGCTTCTCCGACTGTTCTCCCAGAATATTCACAAAGTAGTTCTAAGTTTCCTTGACCGCCATCTTGAAAATGTGCAGTGATATTTAACATGCATGCACCAATATGTTGTGGTAAAATTTTTGATGTTCGATAATCTATTACAGTATGCAGTGAAAGATTCCTCGTCCGCCATCTTGAAAATGAGTGTGTATTAGGGGATGAAACCTTAGCAGTATTTTGACCGGTGGAATGACAAATATATGTGTCACGCTTGGCCCAGATCTCTCAAAGCATGGACCAGCCTATAAGGAACATACATACTGTACCTTGTTGACTTTTATATATTACTGTTCTGAAATTTATTTATTTTTTAAATAAATTTTGAATAAAAAAAAAACATCTTTTGAGCAGCCCCCTTTTTTTCGTGTAGTGTTTCAGAGGGCAAGTTACTTTTGGTCAAGTTGATTTAACCTCCATTTTAGGAGATACAAATATGTATCACTATTCCCAAAAGATTTGCCGAACCTGAACGTTATTCTGGTTTTCCTCTCGGGCAGACAAAAAACTGCTTAGGCTAACTAGCGTTCCCAAATTAGCCATAGTGTGTGAATGAGTGCATTTCAGTGTGTGTGTCCTGCAATAGATTGGCTGGCACCATGTCCACGGTGTACCCCACCTCGTACCCTAAGTCTCCTAAGATAGGCTCCAGGTCCCTCGTGAGCCTGTATATAGGATAAAGTTGCATAGATGGTAAGTGAGTGAGTGAATGGATAATTTACTGCTCAATTCTTGTATTTCTGTATATATCTGTTTATATAGCTTTTTAAAATTTGACAGCCTGCCACGTTAAGGCATTTAGCGTGAGTCCATTGCTGTGCTGTACCACTTGCTTTAGCTTGCAGTGGTTCACCAATTCTTTAATACACTCATGGTCTTTTGTGCTAATTGTGTTCCAGGCTGTAGGATGTGTATTTAACTACTGTTGCATGCAGGCATTGTGCCAAATCAAGCAAAGGCTATTTTTTATTTTTTTGCTTAGGTGTTGCCTGGTGGACTTCTTCTATATCCGATTATCTTGTATATATCCTCTCGACCATACCGCTTTATCTTTTATACAGGGTCGCGGGGAGCCTGGAGCCTATGCCAGGAGACTTGGGCATGAGGTGAAGTATACCCTGGACAGGGTGCCAAACCATCTCAGGGTGCACACATAAATACACACACACTCACACACACATTCACATACTAAGTGTCATTTAAGAACGCCAGTTAGCCTATTCTACACGTCTTTGGATGGTGGGAGAAAACCGGAAAACCCGAAGGAAACCCACCAAGCACAGGGAGAACATGCACACAGAGGCGGAAATCGAACATGGCCGAGAATCAAATCCGGACCCTAGAAGTGCAAGGCGACAGTGCTAACCACTAAGTCACCGCACCACCCCCACAAAAGCTGTTGCTCTAAATTGTAAGCTGTACGTTTTTTTCCTTGCTAGGGGATAGAGGAACATGATTTAGACCTTTGACCCAGTATTTGCAACATTGATCCCATTTTCCATCTCATTATTTTATTTATTTTTTTACCAAAGCAGGGTGTTTTCCTGGGAGGATTTGACAGATACAACATTTAATTGTTTAAGAAGGCAGATGATACCTTGAGCTAACGGTAAAAAGATGAAATCCTATGATTTCGGCTGGAGATCTGGGCAGCTTGGTCTTTGTGAAGGATGGAGTGGGATAAAATCACGGCATTACATAAATTTTTTTGCTTAGATTATTTCCCCCAATTTAGACATATCCATCCCTTCCCATCACTCCCCCATCAGGCCCCCTGGCTTCCTATCACATGCTTCTTCTAAGACATGTGATGCCAGCCTCTGCCAGCTGACTGCATCTTTTTGAACTGCACATTGGACAGGCAATATTAGGGATAGACATAGCCCACTTTCAGGGCTATCTGCCCCTTCTGTTTGTGTGAGATCTCACATGTCCAATGATTGGCTAGTGTTGCTATTGATTGATTGGCCATGCTTTCACTTTTACAATATGCTCTGTAGGACTCCAGGCTATGGATGGGTGTATCATCATCTGCGACTTGAATGCACAATCTAATATGGTGAATGCTTTGCTGTTCAGAAAATCTCTCTCTCTCTCTCTCACACACACACACACACACACACACACACACACACACACACACACACACACACACACACACACACACACACACATTCACACCAAGGGACAATTTAGTGTAGCCAGTCCACCTGCTGGCATGAACCCGTTGAACCTGATGGGAAACCATGCGAGCACTCTCAAAAAACAAGCAGTGACGTGCGCTTAGGATCGATCATGGATTTATTGATGATAAGCTTGGTTGTTGCCTTTGTCACAGTAATAGAAATGAACTCTTTATTGTGCATTTATCCTTGGTGATTCAAAGGTTTCTAAAAACGATTTACATTTTAAAAATCAATTATAGCACCATGGGATAATGGTGGTGACTTCTACTCGCTGACTCGCTGACTACTCGCAATTATATAACTACATAGTGACCTTCATGGTAGGTTTTCATGAAAATGAGTGTAGATACAGTACTGTATATGTAAGTTATCTGTAGATTAAAATGTCTATTTCTTGGATACTAAGGTGCATTTTGGCTTGTGTGTGTCAAAGCAGCATTTTAAGCCATGCTTCAAAGTTTTCAGTTCGCTGGTGTCCTTGAGTTCTTGTTTCTTTAATGCCTACGTCTAGTTTCCCTGGTTACTAGTCCCTTATTTTTATTTATAGACCCATAGACTTTGTAATCAAAATTCTTTATAGGTAACTTGTTTCAGATAAAAGCATATATATATATATATATATATATATGCTTTATATATAAAATATATATATATAAAAAGTAATTAAAAAAATATATAAAATCTATACATAAAATCTCTCTCTCTCTAGATAGTATTACAAGTGGCCAAATTCCAGCTGTTGGTCCTTATGTCCTTATGCCCACCTTTTAGGGTCTATTGGATGCAATCATTAATTGATGTTACAGGACTAATAATCTCATGCTCCTCCCACACTGTGCACTGCTAGAGACAATGTTTTTGCTCCTCACTATAACCAAGCAGAGAGTGCGGTTATCAACATAGGTATCTTAGCAACAGATCAAACATATGTTAACACATGCTAACACATATGTACAGTAAACACATGTTATAGTATTTCAAAGTGCAATATTACTGTACATTGCAAGTTTACATTGTTCCTAAACAATAAAAACAGTGAATGATCCAGCTCTTTCTTATAAACAAATACACAAAATTCACTTTTTCATTTGAGTAAACTTCAGAACCTCCGGAATGCATGCCATCCTCCTTATGTCATGCATGTACTGTAAGCTCTTTTACAGTATATACTGTAATAAACCACTACCAGAACTCTGCAGTGACGTCCATACCGTAGCTACCAGATCCTTGGAGTTGCTTAGCAACAGGATACAGTATTTAGAAAAGTATCCACGTGTCTGTGCAAATGCTGAGTTATTTATTTATTTATTTATTTATTGTCTGCAGTTATATGACAATTTCAATAATTCATATTTGGATTTGTGTAGGGGGAGTTCTTGTAATGGTTATGTGTGTTGGGAGGGGATTTAGAGTTTAGGGATTTGGTTGAGTGAAGCTCGTATATCAATTAAGTATTTTAAGATGAGTCCTGCCACATAATCATCTGGGGCAGTGAAATTCTGATCATATATTAAATATTACGTCTAAATTTCTTAGGAAGTTGGGGTCAGCGAGAGTGCAGGGTCAGCCATAGTACACCAGCCCTGCAGCAGAGAGAGTTAAGAACCCAAGAGTGGCAGGTTGGCTGGACATTTTATGATAACTGAAATGGCATAAAATTACTATTAAACCTACTGGTGACAGGTATGCGTTGTACACAGGCTAAAAAAAAACATTTGTGCAGCATCTGAAAAACCTTGCATGAAGACATGCCAGGTAACAGCTGGTAGATGAGGGAATAGGGATTTAATCAGGGGGAGCTCATATAATGGTCGCATTTCCGTAATGTTGGTTGAGCATGGCTGACTGTATGAAAGTTGTAGCTTAGAGAATGTGCTAAATCAAGTAACACCAAAAAAAAAAAAAAAAAAAAGAAAAACCTTGGAAGTGCAGCAGGTGGGGAGTAACACAGGAGTGTGTTAGTCATGGTGCATCGCTTGGATGGTGCTATTCGATGCATTTGCCATACTCTTCATTGATTTTTTCAATAAATGTTTTATCCATTTGATGGTTGCTCTAGTTTACATGATTAAATACTGTACAGTTGGGAAATGTTTCATTTACTTTTTATACAGTCTGCAGGAGTGGGTGGGATTAGTCAGAATTCCTTTGGGTGCTGGTGGGAGATTTTATGATAACAGATGCAGATTACTTAATTGGCATAAACAGAATGGTGCACAACATAACTACTGATGACAGGTAGTTTTTGTGCATGGTGAAAAATACCATGCATGGTAAACCTTACAAACAAGAGATGCCTCCAGGCAGCAGCTGCTGGGAAGGAGGAGGATTCGCTGTAAACAAAACACAAGTGACTATATCTCCAACATGGTTTTGAATATAAGATGTTAAAGTGAATTTGTCACAAGTCACAATTCAAAAGATTTTTTATACCAAAAAGTACTGTATTTGCTCTCCTGCCCTTACATTCAGATGAACTTGAGTAACGTCCAATTCTTAATCCATATGGTTCAATATGATGTTGGTCCACCATTTGCAGCTATAACAGCTTCAACTCTTCTGGAAGGTTTAGCAGTGTGTTTATGGGAATTTTGGACCATTCTTCCAGAAGCGCATTTGTGAGGTCAGACACTGATGTCGGACGAGAAGGCCTGGATCACAGTGTCTGCTCTAATTCATCCCAAAGGTGTTCTGTTGGGTTGAGGTCAGGACCAGTCAAGATCTTCCACATCAACCTCGCTCATCCATATCTTTCTGGACCTTGCTTTGTGCACTTGTGTGCAGTCATGTTGAAACTGGTGTGGGGTTGTTTTTTTATGGGGCTTGGCCCCTTACAGTGAAAGGAACTGTTAATGTTTCAGCATACCAAGACATTTTTGGACAATATCATGCTCCCACCTTTATGCAAAAAGTTTGGGAATAACCCCTACATGTTTCAACCTGACTGCTCACCAGTGCACAAAGCAAGGTCCAGAAAGACATAAATCAGCAAATTTGATGTGGAAGAACTTGATAGGCCTAACCGGACCTCAACCCGACAGAACACCTTTGGGATAAATTAGATCGAAGACTGCGTCTTCTCGTCCAACATCGGTGTCTGACCTCACAAATGCGCTTGTGGAAGAATAGTCGATAATTACCATAAACATACTCCTAAATCTTGTGGAATGCCTTCCCAGAAGAGTTGAAGAGTTTTAACCCTATGGATTAAGA
This sequence comes from Clarias macrocephalus, assembly GCA_011419295.1. Lineage (NCBI taxonomy): Eukaryota > Metazoa > Chordata > Actinopteri > Siluriformes > Clariidae > Clarias > Clarias macrocephalus. The sequence continues at coordinate 56,546 of JAAGKR010001768.1, forward strand.
ACCGGATGTTACTCAAGTTCATATGCATGTGAAGGCAGGTGAGTAAATACTTTTGGCAATATAGTGTATTCCAGATCTCATCAGAAAGGTAATTTTGCTTCTGTGGAAGTAGTACTGGGGAATCACACGTCATTGCAGGAAACATAAATAAAATGAAGTACTAGACTTGTTAGAGGAAGTTAAAATCTCATTGGCTAAATAAGAGGAAAAAACGAATTCAGGGAGACAGGACATCAAGACAACGACCTGAAATATATAACCAAAACAACTCTATCACTCTAGCCCTTGCATGACTTAGCCAATCTTCTGACTTGGATCTCATTGGAAATATATGGAATATTTTGAATTTGTGAGTTCATCAGCAAGTTCACCCTAATAACCTTGGGGAAGTGAAGATGATTCACTTAGAGGAAATGGGCTTTTACAAATTTTACAAACATTTTATGAGTTAAGAATTTAACCTCAGGGTGGTAAATATTTTATAGGTAGTAATAACTGTCTATCAGCTATATATTTAAGGGGGCCATCACACTGAGCCATGTGCCCATTACATCCTCAAGAACTGGGTGAATGCAGTAAGAACTTGTACAACTTGCCAGGAAGGAAGTGGAAACCGGTAACGATGCCGCTTTTTTGCACATGTTCAACAGAAGCCTGGTGAGGACGTAGAACTTAATAAGAATGTAGTAACGATAGTATTGACCATTTTCAGTTGATGCCGTAACTAACCTATTAAGGGCTTCATTAATGTATTACAAGCATGGCGTAGATAGTTGGCATTCCGACTGAGTTGTGATTAGAATGTGATTGCATTGTTGCTACATGAATGGTTTTCTCACAGTGACCTCTTTAGGCTTGTGCTATGACCAAGGTAGAGGCTCATGCCATGTTGTAGAAGTTCATATTACGTTGTTCTGGTGCTTACCTTGTTTATGTGCCACATGGAACAGATTATAAGCATGTCTGTGTCACGTTCAGAGAATTTACTTATAAATACTGGATCCAGTTCCTCACACCATCACCTTCACCAACTAGTTCGTTTTCATCAGACCTGGCAAGTGCGTGATTATGTGTGTGATTAAATAGTAAAAAGAAATTAGTAACAACAAGATAGAGGCATTGGAAGTGACTAGGAAATAGTAAGAACTTTATATGTGCACGTTTTTTCTATTTTAACCTCTTTCCCACTATGTTCTTTGATATTTTTAGGATGCAGTGAGAACTTCATGGTCTTCATCAACAATTTGCCAAATGTTATTTCACACTAGAATAATAGGGAGAAAAAGTCTTTGGAAAAGAAATATATTTATCGCATCCTTAATTAATCTAGACCCATCCAGATTAATCTTCATCTTATCTGTATACAAGTGCAGAGCATAAATAATTTTTGAGCATAAATTACATTTTGCACATAAATGTGGTACGCATTTTGTAATCAAACCCCGATTTCATCATAGCTGATCTGTTCTCTTGATGACTGAAAGTATTCTTTGGTCATCGACTATGGTTTACGAGGTTGATCTCCTATTGTCAAGTTCATCAGTGCATTCTGGCTACAGTTATCAACAGTTGATTTTCACACATCTAATGTTATGTCTGTGTCTGTTGATGGTTTGTTTTGGCTTGCTGCGCTGCCTTTGACACTTCATTGGGTCCACAAGAAAGCTGATGGCAGCAACAGATTCCACATACAAATGTTACATCAACTTTACACCTAATCTTGCAGTGACATGCAGTGACAAAAAAGCGAGCTAAAAATTGTCTAATAACTTTTTAACCTTAAAACAGGAAGAACTGTGCCTCTTCAGACTGTTGAATCAGTGGTCAAAGGAGATATTGCAGAAATAAAGCAGCACAGATAACACATGAATGATTGAGTTTGGTGCACTTCCATCTGGCTCACATAGTGCCAAGGAATGACAAGAATGAACTTATCTGAATCTGCAGACTAGAACACATCCACAACTCAACCCCGATGAGGCAATCAATATCTCAGACAAGAAGTGACAAGTGGAACCTAAGACATCCCCTCCTCAAGGGCATGACAAAGCATTCCAAATATATGTATATTTTCCACCTGTTGGTAGAAGGCTTACTTTACCTACCACTTTTATCAGTGGACCTACCACTTTTAAATCAGTGCAACTAGTATGTGATTTATATTTAAAAAATGAGCGCTATATCATTTACTGATTTTCCATTCTTATGATGTTGCTAACCTGAGGCTTTATGCACAAGAGACATGGGATACTCTGTGTGTGGGAAGCAGCTAAGTTCATTAGGTACAGTAGTTGGATCAGTGTTTCTGAACTCTGATAAAAGCTTAAGGCACCATGGATGTATGTAGTCAGTTATTATGTAAATAAATGTTAAGTACTTTATGGCACAATCCCTATAAATAAATGTTGCTGTTCTGTTATTTTAAGGTTATATTTGCAACATTTTTGGGGGTCGTTCATTGAATGTTATCGTAAGTTTAAACAACCTTGCCTCTGATCCTGCATTTCGGGGTGGACAATGCTGTAACCATTGTCCAACCATGACAACTATAGGACAATGTTTGACATCATTAGGGTTCCTGCTGTCATAAAAGCATATTTCTATGCTTTTATCACTTTACTTCTACTGACATAAAATTCCAATTTTAACAATAGCTCATAGCATCGAGACATTATCTCGTTTAATATTATATTGTTTAAGGTGATCATTTAGTCTTGGGCAATTCCCAGCCACCATCCAGTTCTTCCATATCACACAACAGCTACCAACCAGAGAGTGTGAAGGCTAACATATGAAGCTGCTGACCATATCTTTTTAAGCTGCTGCTCATGCTGTGCCATGAGGCATTCTGGTGTGCCACTTGAGAGCAAAGACTAGTCGTACTGTACAGCACATAAATAGAATAAACCGATTAGTGTATGTATACACCCAAGTCCATAAATTTTGGAAAAAAAGATGAAAAACCCGAGGGTGGTTCTGAGTGTTGCATTTGCTTTTGGTATCTGTCCACTTGAGTTCTCAACATGAGGTCCAAATAGGTGTCCATGCAAGTGAAGGAGGCCAGGATTAGGTTAAAAAACATCAGAGAGATAGCAAAGGAGTGGCTACACAGTTTGAAATCTTAAAAAGAAAGAATTAACTGGCTACAACAAAGGGCTGGAAAACTAAAGTGGTTAACTGCAGAATTCTGTCCATGATGAAGAACAACCCTTTCACAACATTTGGCCAAGTCAAGAACATTCTTCAGGAGGTACAGTATGCGTAATATTATCAAAAGACAGTTAAAACCTTTGATTGCGAGCATAATTCATTCTGGAAGCTAGCTTGTAATCAAAAGCACTTGTATATCAAAGCGAATTTCTCCATAAGAGATAACAGAAACTCAGATGATTCATTCCACAACCCAAAAACATTCATATAAAAATAATTAATACAAAATATGAAGTAAACATAAAACAAATTAATCTGCACTTCACCTTTGAAAAGAATCGTTCAAAGGTGAGACACACACACACACACACACACACACACACACACACACACACACACACACACACACACACACACACACACACACATTTCAAATACAATATGATGGTATACAAAGGCCAAATGGCAAAGAACTTATTTTTATTCCAAAATATATGGACCTGACTTTACATAAATAGAAAAATCACAGTGTACAGTATATCACTCTAGTTGAGCTCATAACTGCTTATAACAACTCTGTTTTAAAGTTACATAAATAAATACAAGTATAACCAACCAACTTGGTGTTTTCTTGGTGGAAAACTTTTACTTAGACTTTTAAAAAACTTTGACATTTAAGTCTCCTTCCATCCAAACATTTGCATTTATGGCACTTGGCAGACGCCCTTACTCAGACTTTACATTTATTTCGTTTTATCTAACTGAGCAGTTGAGGGATAAGAGCCTAGCTTAAAGTCCCAGCCATGGCAGCTTCTCAGTGCTGGTATTTAATTATTTATTTATTCATAGGCTTTAATTTATAATTTACTTATGTGAGTCTGTGTGATTTAGAAAATTATTCAGCATTTTTACATATAGATTTTGTATTCTGTACACTATGGATAGGCCAGCTGTGGTCTGTGTTCTTCAAAAATATAATTTGATTAATAAAAAAAATATTAACGTACAGTACATGTACATTCCATATTTTTGTCATTCGTAAATAAAATTATATTTATACTAGTAGCACTGCATCAGCATCATACTTTGACTTGTCCAATTTTCAAACCCAAACCCTAAATTTGGCTACTGTATGTCTGTTGTTGTGAAATATAGCCAGTAGTTGATTGATTTGAGAAAGACACCAGTGTTTTGAAAAATAGTTCTTGCCCACACACATTACAGAGAAAGCCTGGCAGAAAGGTCTACATGGCATCCGGCTGAGATGAATAATGACCTAAAATGGTTAGGAACTGTATAAATTCAGGTTTTTTTTTTTCTTTCTGTTTTGTATCATTTGTTTTAGAATCAGACTTATTATAGGGGCACAGTGGTAGGGGTCAGATTTAAAAAAGAAAAAAAAATCTTATGCACAAAGGTGGTTTAAATTAAAATGCAGATAAAGATGATGCAATCACATTACACCCCTTGCTGGCAAGGCTAAAAATTAATTTGTTCTACAAATTTCCCTTTTTGTTTCCCTCCAAGTGACCACTTATGTCATAGGTAGTATGCATTTCTAAATACTGAGAGATTATTTTGAGGTTTTAAACAAAGAGAGGCCAACCTATTGCAAATGTGAGCAATCAGCCACTTTTGAGATACCACATTTAATTAAAATATTAAATAATTAGGTCATCCAGGCAGCACGGTTAGCACTGATGCCTGGCACCTCCTGGGTCCGGGTTTGATTCTTGGCTTGGGGTCTGTGAGTGTGGAGTTTGCCTATTGTTCCTGAGCTTGGTGGCTTTCTTCCGGGTGCTCCGGTTTTCTTGAACAGTCCAAAGACATGCAGATAGGGCTAACTGCCGTTCCCAAATTGCCTGTACTGTGTGAATGAGTGTGTAAGTGTGTGTGCCCTGCCATGGATTGGCAACCCGTCCAGGATGTAGCTTGCCTCGTGCCCTAAGTCTCCTGGGATAGGCTCCAGCAGTATAGACATGAGTGAGAATGAGTGAGTGTACAGTATGGTCATCCAATAAGACTCTGATGAAAGAATACCACCAGATTTTGTGTTAAAACTGCTCTTCCAGGCAAGCCTAATGGATAAATATTTAAAGGCATCATGAAGTAAATACAGATACTTGAGGGAAACAGAAAGGAAGAAGGCTCTTCATGGGATCCTGAGATAACTCACTCCACTTGGGATTTTATAGTAAGATAGAGACTAGATATATCGTCCATCTCCAGCAGCATTATTGACTTTCACATGATCACAGAGAAGCATTACTGTGAAGAATATCTCATTCTTACTGTAATTACCACAATAAGGTATTTTAGCATATGCAGTAAGGTTTCGGTGCATTTGATTTTTTAAAATTTGTTTATGATTTGCTTTTTTCTGTAGGTAACAAATCATGAAAAAAAAATCCTGATTGTTAGATCAATATATAAGTAATAAAACATAGCTTGGTGTGCTATTGGAAAATATTCTTTGATGGGGGGGGGGGGGGGGGGTTACCGATGGTTACCGATTGTAACCGATTGTAAAACTGAGTTATAACTAATAACCCAAAAGCTTATTTTCTTATAAAAGCCTGACAAGCAGCAATTTGTCATTGCTAACACAAAGAAAAGTTCCCCTCTAAAACTGCTGAAGTTTTATTAAAAGATCAATGTATGTGGCACATTAATCATACATAATTATGTGTTTGTTGTTACTATAGAAACATTAACATATAAAAAGGATTATATTTGCCTTGCACTTGACAAGTTTGTCTTAGAAAATGTAAATCCTGTGGTATAACTCTAATAAACAACAACTCTTTAGTATCAGCAAATCAATGGTCAGTATTATGGTCAATGGTTATTATATTATGGTCAATGGTTTTTATATTATATTATATTATATTATATTATATTATATTATATTATATTATATTATATTATATTATATGCATGTATGTGACTGTTTGCTATTTGTTACAGGTCTAATTAAGGTTTCTACATTGTCCTTATAAAAAGCAAGATGAGGCAATTGACATGTGACTCTGACATTATTTGCCCGGTTCTTTTGAACTCTCTGATAATTGAGGGAACCTAAAATTATGGTCAACACTGGAGTTAGCCAAACAGCAGCTGAGATAAAATTATGTCAAATATTTATGTCAGAATATCTGCAGTTCTTCTGCTCTAATGTTAAAATCAAGCATTTTAATTTTTCCACATACACACTAATGTATACTACACAAGCTGAAAACATTGTACATATTTTGTTTCGCACATGTTGCTTGTTTGGAAAATGGAAATATAAGAGGACTGTTAAAATATTTTTTATTTTATAGTGTATTAAATGTAATAAACAACAAGGCATATAGTATAGTACATTAAGTAACATTATGTTTAATATGTTTAAAATCTATTGTTTATTATTCATTGTATTTATTGCATTATCTGGCTACGTATCCATCCACGTACTTATGGATGGGTAAAGTATAAATGCAGGAAAATACCCCGCCCTCCCCCTCCCCGCCGTTTCTTTTTTTTACCTTTTTTTTAAACCCAATTTTATTTAACTAAAAGGTCAACATTCGACTAGGAAGAGCTGGAACTAAGAGAGGATCCATAAGCTGTTTAAAGAATAGGGAGAGAGGTTGGGGTCAGTTATAATGGGAAAAAGTAGGCTTCAAGTGTTATAAATATATTTTGATATAAATATTCTTTAATATCACTGGCCCTGAGACAGACACATTTTAACCACACAGGCCCATTCTACATTCATAAATCCCGTGGGCCCACACCCGGCCCATGTTTACTTTCCCAAGTTCAAGAAGTGAGATGCAACTTTTAAACTAATATCATATTCATTTATTCATTAAATAAATAATTGAATATGCTTGCTGATTTACTAACACAGAGGTATACATTGATCTGTTCATTTCGATTAAGTAAAACAGCACATCTTGTCCATTTCATGTGATTGTTCTTAATGCTATCAGGGTAGAATAAATTTTTTGGACATGAATATTTTTACTAGATTACATTTGATTTCAACTATGAACTGCTTGCACAGAAAAAGTGATCTCAGTATAAATGACCGCAATGTGAGTGTCTTCACAAAACATATAATTGTACTCCTATTTTTAATTCAAATTGATTGTTTTAACCTTTATTATTAAGGCTTACTGTAGTGCTTGTAGGCCACATAACCATAACTTGTAGCTAGACTGAGCTAGAAACTAGAACCTACAAGATTATTATTATTATTATTATTATTATTGTTTTTTTATATTAGCAAATACTTATGTTTGATTTAAATTCAGTAAAATCTCTAAATATTATTATAATACTAAACAGTAATATTATATAATTATATATAATACTGTATATAATGTATCATTCTATAATACTATATTATATGATTCTACTGACCATATTATATGAGTATACTGAAGGTATAATGATCTTATAGAAAAAAGTTATAATAACGTTTAAAAATTCCCAAACTCCATATAGTAATTACATTACTCCATCAAGAACATGCATGTGCACATGCAGTAACCATCCAGCAACTATCATAAACATACTTTTTTATAGATAAGGATGAGTTCAAAACTGCAATAAGTAAAAAATATGATTAATATTACAAATAGATCAGCACTGTAAAACTACACTATCCAGAACACTATGAGGCCTACAAACAGGGCCTCTGAGAACTACAACTCTGTATACACATGCTTCAGTTCTCATCAATACGGAGTGCCACCACCTGAACATCATAACACTTACACCCACACGGTATATAAGACTCTCAATTCACTTAACCATCTGTGAAGTAATGTTCTGTGTTTCCTCTGACAGCCCATTGCCAGTCTGGTGTTATTGTTGTTTGTTACTCTGGTTGATGATCCTGTGCCTGGCCCTGGTTTCTAAGCCTGTACAATTCTCCTCTGTATAGTTTGCTGATCCAATAATACTTGGCTCTTCCTTTACTTTGGGCTTGGTACATTTGTTTAGTTTTGTTTGTGAGAATAAACATTTAGATTGACCTGAAGCTGCATTCGTTTCATAATTGCATGAAAGTCCATTGTGGTTGAACTAACTGGATTTTTTGGGTAGTTTTGTAATTTTTTTTTTTTGAAAGATGATATATTATTAGAAGAAACAAACAATTTTATTGCATTATTTTTTTTTATAAAAGATATATATATATATATATATATATATATATATATATATATAATTATTTATTATTATAAATGTATTATTTATAATAATTTTGCATTAATTTATGATTTCTAATAATTTCAGGTGTTTTTTTCTCCTGACCCATTAACACCCTGAACAGACATCTGGAATAATATCATGCTACCTACTTGTGTGTGCAATAATAGTCTACTTGAATTGTATGCAGAATGCTTCCAGTATATTATTTCACCGTATTTTTTTTTCTACAAAATGAATGTCTAAGTATACTTGAGTACTCTATTTAAATAAGAGTACTCAAAAAATGAGTACTATAAAAAAATACATTCTCCAACAGTGATTATTTTATAATAGAGCTCTAATTTTGCACAGTATGCTAGATTACCATTAATTCTGTGTTAAACCTATATTTTAAAATGTATGGTTTAAAAGCATGCATTTTGTGTTGAAAGCATGCCACAAATTAGCTTTCAATAAAACGTAACCTTTGAATTATTAGCAAATTCAGAGAAGCAAATTTATTATTGTATTAATCAAACAAACTCTGAATTGTGCTGCCTCCTGTTAGGGCTCCTTCCTTACATACCCATTTCCCCTCCCTTTTGCTCATTCCTCGTACCTTTGTGTTTGGAGTCTTAAAAATAACAGATGAAGGTCTGACAAACTGTAAGATTCCTGCTAAGCACCCAGCAGCAATTAATGCCTAACTATGGAGATTCCGAGTAACTGTACATAAAACTTTTTTGGTCTTTGCGTTGATCATAAATCCTTATAAAGTAAAAGGTATGAACAAATGTTTTTTTAGTAATACAAAAGCAGCTGGTCAAGAAATGTAAATGTTATAAAGTTTTTATCCAGAAAAAACTGGAGCTTGCCAGTAAACATTTTTGAGAGGCTTGTAGAGATTTAAAACAGCTGGGTAATGTGAGGGCAATCCTGTAACTCCCGCCCAACATTTCCTGGCCAAAAACAACTGGGGAACCCAGAAAATGAAACTGTGTAAGGTTGAGTGTCTTGCGCTTTATTTACAACAAGTTGAACTTCTTTTGTCATCAGACAAATACATTCCCTATTTAAAATAGATTATTACCTCCGGCATATTACTATGGACTGGACATTATCTGAACAAATTTAAAGAAACTTATACAGTAGCTGGTGTGTGAAGAAATCTTCAAAATCACATAATTTAATCACTTTAAATTAAAACATCACTTTTACTTAACATTTTGAGCGCATATCATTGTGCTTTCATTACAGGTATTTTACATGCCCTCACCTCGGACTGCTGCGGATATGTTTGAACTAACAACCCGTGTTTTATTTCATAGGGGCGCATCACATTACAGTACTTCTTTAATTAGCACCACAGTTTTGGAACATATGAGACAAACTGGTTTTAAACTTCCCGCAGGAAGAATAAATATACAATGGCCTGTCCATAAATCTTTGAAGATTCAGTTTTCAAAAGATATATACCCTATTTTTTGGAGTAAGCTATGCCATGCCACGCTTGTGTTTCATGAGGATTTGAGCACATTGTAGGTTCTGCATACTTTGTATTTAGGGTAAACTATCGCGTTGATTGGCTCTGTTGAGTGACGTGTATAAACACACCCACTCTGAGGGCAAAAGCGGTATATTCTTCCAAAAAAGTAATGGCTGCTGTGAGGTAATCTGGCACAAAACTGCTCAACAGTTTGATATACTGTATGACGCAGATTCTACTTCAGTCAAATACTGAAGAACTGGCAAAGTTTCATAAAATTTTCTCGAGCCATCGTTGCTGTGACAAAATCGGCTGGACAGACATACAGATATACAGATAGACAGACATACAGACATTTTTCTGAGACTGGTTTCGGTGTCCTCCAATGTATATTGAAAGGGGCGACTTATGTACAGACAAAACCTTTCTCTTATTTATATAGAAGCTTTTGAATGCTCACAGACCGTTTCTCTTTCACTGTTCGAAAGGATTTTATGTACAAATCTGTCACATTGTTTGAGCAGATTACATAAATGAAGTGGCGTGACCCGTCACTGACACACACGTTTTCCTGCTGCTTGAGTTGCATGAAACCAATCTGTTCTATTTTGCTGGGGTGCAAAGTGTGAGTGATTCATGTCCAAATGGCACTGTGGAATTTATAATGTCTGTTACACAGTCTAGATATCTAATTACTCAAAATATCTAAATGACTTTAAATGCACTAAAATGCTTCAGCACTGACAGTGTGTCACCATGTGGTGAGAATAACTTATGAGTCACTGTGACCCATGTCACAATTCCTGGATGACTGAAAAAAAAAAAAAATCATATTCAGCTCAAAAAGGTTTCTCTGCTGTCTGTGGAGCCTTTTCCCATGGTACACTGTTCTGTGTTTTCCTAAATATAAAATATTGGTGTGTTAGATACTGGGTGTGCTAGAGCATAAAAAAACACTAAATACTGCAGCGCTCCATCCTTTATGGACTGGATTTCAAGACCCATGCTCTATGGGTTTCTATTAAGAACAAAGGATCAAAGCTCACAGGGTGTTCTTGTAATTCAGAGAGATCACTGCTGAGCCATTAAAATGTGAGAGCACTTTATACACACGGAAATCTCCAGAAGACAACCTGATAGCTTGTTCTACCCTGAAAGTTTGCTACTGCGATCTCTCTGACTTTTCATGGTCACAGATACTGTTTGGAATTTTTTTCTGATTCCTCTGTAGACTGGCGATGGCTGAGTGATGGCTAACGCGGTCGGTCATATAAATGCAGACACACAAACAACACACAGTATAGGTAGTTTTAAATAACATCACACTACAGTATATAATCACAACCGTTTTAAAGATTGATTAGCTGACTTACTGAATCAGTGCTATTGAGTTTGTGCTTCATTAAGATTCATTTAGCTCTGTTATGGGACAAATGGAAAAGTTATTTCAGAAGAAATTATTATAATTATTCATAATTAATTGGTTAACTTATAGATAATTTTACTCCCTGTAAAGTTTTTTTGTAAAGGTAACAGATTATGCGTTTTTATAATATCTCAAAAATTAACATTTAAGAAATGTTAAATGAAAATCTTTCAAATGGTACCAGCACTGCATATGGTGGCTGGGATGTACAGTATGGGGTGTGGCAACCCACCAACACCAGGGCTCGAACCTGGATCCTTATATCCAAAAATCAATAACCTAGAGCCTTAGCCGCCTGAGCCATCACACCCATATCTTACATTCAATGTATTATTTAAAAAAAAAAAAACTTCCCTTGAATGTAGCTTGAACACACCATTGCTTCCATTTAGAAGCTTTTTATAATGAAACTTGCTATTCAGCACACCTGCTGATGTTTCCTCAATCATCATATTATCTGCGCTAAACATGCCATGGTAACTGTTCTGTGTTTATGCGAAGCCATTAGGGTCAAATTTGATGACATAATTAATAAAATTTCTAGATAAATCACATGCGCTAACATGCTAATATTGACAGTATACATACACAGTATATAGCTGTTCTTTTATCAATACTCAACTGTTGCATATTGTAGCCTCAGAGTTGTTCTTGGCTGACAGAATTAAAACACAGTGTGTCCAAACTGGCTCTTTCTCTATGGACCCTGTCTGACACGAATAAGCAGGTGTACAGGTGGTCCTATTGAAGTTGCGAATGAGTGTATCAGAAAAACACAAATGATTTCTAAGGCAACAACTACAGCATCATCAGGGGATTTTACAACATTTAATTATAAAGGCATACATTTTTGTTTACAGAAAGTGTAGACACTCTTCTTTCAAATGACGGTTATTAGACAATTATTTTGGAATATTTTAAATATTTTAATGTTTTTTTTTTTTTTTTTTGTTTAAATGCAAACAGTTCACATCAAGGCAAAAAACTTCACCCCACCAAACAAACTGACTATTCACAGGTAAATGTTTAGCAAATTGTGCTGTGTTACTTTCCCTAAGGGTGCTAAATATACAACTATCCATTTAAAGAAAATAAAGTGTATAAAATGGCGTTTGCCAGAACATAATTTCAGTTAATTTCACCTAATTTCATATGAGTGCTAGAAGAAAATTAAGTTGTTGTAAGAAATGTTGGAACCTAATTGATAGTTGATCCCCTTTTTGTTAGCGTTGTGTGTCAGCATTTACATGGCTCGGCTAGCTTGCGTCTTGCTAACACCCCCCCCCCCCCCTTTTTCCCCTCAACATGCACCACACTCTTTGGACTTGTGCAATCCAATTCAGTGGTGTCCGATTTGCCTGGGCGATGCAGTGTGAAATACAATATGACAGATTATTCTAATTAACTAGTGCAGTGCTTCTCAAATCCCAGATGTGTAGGTACATATCATAGTCATTTGCCTTCCTACAGGAGTTGATAGGGAAAATGTTCGGGCTTAGATGTTGATTTGTCTCGTCTCAAAAATCACTGTGACAGAGGAGAGCATCAATCAGGGAAGCTTAGTGACTGGAACTAATGAGGCCCTAATGTATGGTTGTGTTCCATGGCATACCATGTCTGAATATCACATGGGAAAAACACTATACATATCATGTATTAGTAATGAAATGCCTGTGAAGTTGACCAGCAGGGAAGAAAACAAAACGAGCACAATAGCAGTGGCCAGGCTATTATTATTATTATTATTATTATTATTATTATTATTATTACTCAACTTTAATATGTTTTTCAGCTGCATCATTTTGTTAATGTATGCTACAGTATAATATAGTAAAGATGCATTTTTCTCCCCTTATTGCTATCCTTATTTTAAAAAGTTAAGCAGAACAGTAAAATATCCTATTCACAAGTATGAATCGCAGGGATGCCACAACCATCCATGGCAAGGCATTCAAGAGAACATAACTGTCCCTGTTAGAGCGATGCCAGACAATTGTGGGCATCTGTCAGTTCATGTATACAGAAGACAGCAGTTATCTTCCCCTTAAAGTGTGCTCAGCTGCCTTGTGACACACTTCATGAGCAGCAGGTGAAAACAATGTGCTGACAGACCTCAACGTGTGTTGGAGAAAATACATTAGTCCACAACCCCTTCAGGTTGGTAGCAGCTGTCACATATAAATTTTATGAATTACACTACGATATATGAGAAAAAGAAAATGTTACAATAGAAAAAATATTTTTGCCCTCCAAAGTGTACTGCGTGTGGGTTGCAGAAAAATATTTCTATGGCAGAATAGAAAGCAGCATATTATATAAGTGACCACTTTTTAGACAAAAACAACTAAATTTAAGCTGCTGGGATTTGCATGCAAAAAGGAAGCAGGTGCATGAGTCGAAGAACTGTGGGTGGTTTTGCGGGATGCTCAGTAAAACTTGATAGGTAATTTCCTGTAAGTAACACTGCACAAATTGTTCCTGACAGTAATGGGTCCTCAAAACGTTGTCACACAAAATACCCATTTTTCGATTAATTATTGTTTACTGGGCTAACGTTGTCACACAAAATACCTATTTTTCGATTAATTATTGTTTACCGGGCTTTATCGTTTTTTTTTCTCCCCCCAACAGCATTTATTTGCATGTGCCTGAGATTTTTGCACTGCACTATACATTTCTAAAGAGGTTTGATCTTATCATCAGATAAGACTAATTAAAATGAATTGATTAATACACTGCAGATCTTTGAAACAGCATGGAAAACTATGTGAACACCAAGCAATGTGATGTCTGACACTGAAAAGAATAAAAAAATATTATGTAATGATCACTATTATGTTAATTAATACATAAAATGAATAAGAAGCATGATTGCTAAGTTACACAATTGAGAAGAACAAGAAGACAAGCTCAGTGAGTTCTGGTGTTGGGTCGGTGAGAGTTTGTTTGGACTCTAGTAGAGTCTGGTTGGAACTTTGGGCTGGGCAGGACAGTTGAACGCCCTGATTCGTTCGGCTTGGGCTTGTTCAGTGTGTTTGGCTGAGGCTTGTTCAGACTCAGTAGTCCAACTAGGGACCGTGGAGGCCAATGAGTTTGTTCCCATTTTTTCAACCGTGGTAGGACCTCCTGTCAACATTCACACACACACACATTCACACCCTATGGGCAATTTGAGAATGCCAATTAATCTAATCTTCTTCTTGGTCTGTGGAGAAAACCCACCAAGCATGGGGAGAACATTCTTGCAACTTCATGCACACAGACCCTGCGGCAAAAATTGAACCTGGACCCTGGAGGTGTAAAGCGACACTGCTAACCACTACACCACCTGTCTGTATGGGGACAGTTGTTCAATTAAACATACACTCAATGTTTTGATTGTCTGATGATTACCTGACAGTGCCCCAGACTGGCATAAATGGCCAGATTTTTTAAACGGTCACTATCCAGCTATTTGTTCACTATATGTATGTACACTTTTACAGTATGTGTATTTATTCATGATAAATACATATACTGTATGTACAGTATATGTATCAGTGATTTCCCAAGCAGAATTTTATAAGAGGCTTATAAACTATGTATTATGCATATGCAATTATATATAATCATATACCTTGACGTTCACTTGTGCACTATTGAAAAGTAGGTTGCGTAGTTTCTATAGAAACAACAGTGTGTATTTTAGGGTAGTTGACTGACATTCTTAATGCTGAGAAGAACAAATGTTTAACACAGTAGATTTTTCTGTGTTCACAGGAATTTGCTACTGTCACATTTTATAAATTGTGATTCTTTAGAATAAGGCTGGCAAGACTAAGCTTTGACTTGGTTGATTATTTTATGCTGTGCAGTATAGTATATTGTGATTTTCCAAAAGAAGTCAATGAGTATTTTTATTCAGTCTAATACCAATAATTAATTAATTAAGTAATTAATTATACATAATTTGGATGCCACTGGTGCGTAATGGGTTGTTGCTCCCACTGTTACTTTATATCTTGCTTATTTGGATGGTGAATGTATTTTTTTATACATGCATCGAAAAGAGCATTTTGATATGAATTAACCTGAGACGCTTAAAACCAAAACTAATGGATTTTTAAAATATTTTTTAACATTTTAATATATTTTTTTAAGTCAGTTTTGTTTACTGTGGGACTTCAGAATAACTTAATGGTGTCCTAAAACACATACACTGACCTGAGGAGAATCTGTGTTTCATCATTTCATATTTAATGTCCATCTATATTTAATATGAACGAAGCTGTCAATAACAATGAAAGCATTTAAGCTGCCCATCACCTTTACATTAAACAATGGTAACTTAACACACATACAGGACCAGATTGTTATGCGCCAATCCACGTTTTTTCCTTTTTCTTTTTTAGCATGGCCATACAGGCTTTCTAATGCCTTCATCTCGTTACTTTTGCATTTTAAGGCTTGTCATTATTCAAACGTGTTGTTCTAAGCTGTATCTAATGTGTATTTATCAAATATTTGTCTGTTCACTGCATCATCCTGTTTTTAAACCAGAAGCGGTGTGGGAAACTGATCTCTGATCCATCTTTAAATGGTGACCTGGGGTTTGCTCTCTGTGAACCTGTCAATGTGTTACTTAAATAAGGTCATCTTCATAGTGGGAGTCCTTGAATTAGGAACATGCATAGAGTGCAGGAGGTCTAATAAGAGCATGCATCACTAACAATCCTCCGAAAAATTAATGGGAAGTGCTCTTGTGCTAGGCGCACTTCACACCTAAAACAACCACTATTCATAACTGTTTGAATATACTGTAAGCAACTGAACCAAATAACTGTTATTTAAAATGGTAATAAGATATATCTATTTATAACAAAACTTCCAGACTAAACTGATGTGATATAGAAAACATTTTGGACTGTAATTGTTTCAAACAAACCATCATACATGAATGCAGTGTGCAATGTTTTTAAAATTTTTTTTAAATTGATATATGGTAAGGCGGGATGATGGCATAGTGGTTGGCACTGTTGCCTCGCACCTCCAGGGTCAAAGGTTTCCTCCATGTGCTCTGGTATCCTCCCACAGTCCAAAGACATGCAGAGTAGGCTACCTGACATTTCCAAATTGTCTGCGTGCTTGTGTGTGCGTGTTTGTGTGACCTGCAATGGATTGGCACCCCCTCAAAGGTGTACCCTGCCTACTGGCCCAAGGCCCCTGGGATAGTAGAAAATTAGTGTACATTCATTTACAGACATGAGGCCAAAAGGGAATTATGAGATTGAGAGTGAATACAGCTCACATGTTTCCTTTCTATACCCCTCAGTGACCGGTAAGATGGCTAGTCTACTTCTAGCTATGCTTATAGTTTAAAATGCCCAAATGCCAGGGCATGTCAAAACTTCTCCAGGGCCCCAAAACACCCTCAGACCTCAGAGGCTTAAGGAATCCCATTCTGTCGCCATGCTACCTTTGTTTCCCATGTGGTTGCCAAGCTTGCCATTTCTTTGGACCACCAAGGAGAGACACAGGAACACTGCAACCAAGGTAATGGATCTCCCCATAATCTCCAACCCCCAGAATGAATGTGGTGTATTGTAGATGATGAAGAGAACAAAAAGGAGGAGACGGTTCCAGTTGTGGCCATCATCGGTCACCAGCTTCTTCAGCTGTCTCACCTGCACCAGCCAACACAGATCCGATACCAGCTTTAAGACAAACAGGGTACATTGGTGAGGATATATTTGGGCATTAAACAGTAGCATAGACTCCCATGTGATGTTGTGGGGGGTACAGTAGGTTTGTGGAGGGGAACTGTTGGACACTGGGTGGCAACAATGCACTCATGTTCCTGAGCCATCTTTGGGAGAGGTCCAACCAGGTGTGCAGGGGTGCAAATGGGCCAGGTAGAGGGTTATTTAAGGCCTAATTCTCACCTTCCACATATCAGACCAGGCTCTAGCTGTGTTTCTGATGGTCATCCCCTTTCTGCTCCTGGCCAAAATTACCCTACTGGACAACCTGCGGGAACAAAAAGAAAAGACATTTTTGTGGGAAAAACTCAAGTTCTACCCCTGCATCAGCACAGTCCTTGTCTACCTCTGGACCAGGGAAACAAAGTGGTAAAGCTAAGGTTAGCTCCTTCACTTTGGACTTCATGGTAGCCTTCTGTGCCAGGGGCATGTCAGGAAACCCGGGCCAGTCTCTGCCATGGACAAGACGCATTGGTAACTCAGTATGCATAAGCATAGAAGACCTCCTGGATGTTCCTGTGAACACAGCTGCCTGAGAGGTCAAGTTCTGGGCCAAGGAAAGACACCATACCTTCTGTGTAGAGTAGCGCAGTAGCTGACTCCCTGTTGATGTATTTGTCAGTGGGAGCCAGGAGTGGACACGCTACAAAATGCTACCAGATAAATCACTGTTCATGTGAATATAAACTCTACCATATAGTTTTGCTGGAATATTTTACTGTTCTGTTTTGTGTTATATTAATTGTTAAGAATAATATATACCAGTCTAATGATCCCAAAGGTCAAATACTTTATTACTAACTCTTAGTTGGGGTGGGTAATGTTCTGATGCTTGTTGAATAAAAAAAAAGAGTAAGAAAAGGTCCAAGCCATTAGATTTCCAGTTATAAAAAGGAGATGAAATAAAAATAAAAACGGCTAAAAGATGAAGGTATGCTGCTATGCTCTTTCTTTATGTGTATATACAGTATGTAATGGTGGTGTTGTTGTTAGTCTTTCGTCTGCTCTTAGCAAGGGGTCGCCACAGCGTACCATCAGTCCGCACTGACAAGCTTGGCACAGGTTTTACGCCGGATGCCCTTCCTGACGCAACCTTCCCATTTTTCATCCGGGCTTGGGACCGGTACTGCATCCAGTGGCTAGGGTTTGGGCACTGGCTGGGAATCAAATAATATAATATAACACATTTATTTACCTACCTTGCTGTGTTGCTACATTGGATATAATTTCACATTTATTTACTTATGATAACGTCTGTAGTCTACAGCAAAACCATTGCAACATAATCAAGCACCTTACTGATTTGGATTGCTTTCACTGAATTATCTCATGAAGTTTTTGTCTGATTCTACTGATATCCTAAGCTCAATCAAGGGGAATTTTACATGCAAAAAGTAACTGGTCAGGGAGGTTGGTGTTGTATAGAACATTTGGTTCATTTTGTAAACGTTTGATATGTTTTGCATTTGCAAACTTAAGGCAAAAGTTTGTGTAGGTTGCTGTACACATTAGCACTGAATTTTTGGGGAGCAGTGAAACTGAAAAGTAGTAACTGTTTGGTCCTAATACAAGTGTAGTAACAACAGTGATATCAAAATTGACATTTTTGTATAAATCATGCACACCTACCATGTTGGACCATTATGTGGGTGTACATTTGCATAATTTTACACAATCCTGTTAAAAATCCAGGATTTTGTAGAAAAGAATGCAAAAACAATAATAAAATGACACGATAAGTAATAACATATTTTTCCCCGCTGTAATGCCATGAAGCAACAAAATAGCAACCAACAAAAATCAAATTCAAGTGAAACAAAATAAAAAGAACAAAAATGGAAACAACAGCAATTATGTTGATGGTGGACAAGAAGGACCAAGTCATGTCCTTCTTGTTATTGTTATGCCATAACTACCCTTAAAAATACTTCAAACATTAAAAGAGCAATTTTTTTTTCCCTCTGGCATTTGACTTTGCCTTGACCTTGGCCCTGTTCTAAAATATTATGAGCTCATCTGCTGGTTCCAATGATAATGTCATATACATCCAACATATATTTAACCACGTTTCCCTGAAAGTGTAGATAGACACATGGATGGCTTGATGGAAAGAACAGAAATGTAAACATGATGTGAAGATGTAAACATGATGACTTTTCCCTTTTTAACATATTACTACACATTATGTGATCACCCGCACTAATAAGCTTTAAAATATATTGTCAGGGTCAGCACCAGGGCGGAATAAATGGGGTGCAGTGGGTTTTCGAGGGACAAAGTTGTTTTCGCTCATTCACACTCTTTCCTTCCATCAAGATCTTGGATGAGCTCAACAATGCGCTACAAAGTTGTTCAGAAGTAACCCATCACACAGCATTTATTCTTTTACTGAGAGTTTCTAAGATGGTTTTGTGCGAGCCAAAATACAATTTGAGCTAGCATGTACAAGGGCGAGATAGAGTTTGCGTCACTAAAAATAATATTTTGTGTGTCTGAAAAGTTTTTTGCTTAAAAATGAGAGACGAATTCAAGGCCTTACTTGGCAGGGCTTGTGAGCACACAGAGATGCCCCAGTGGATGATTGGTGGGGCAAGCCTGTCTGTCAGGGGTGGCCTGGCCCCCTTGAACGTCTCCATCGTGCCAATCCTGCATATGTTTCTTCTTATCATGAGAATAGATGTTCTTAATATATATATGTTTGTGCTCGCAAAACTCCCATACGCGTAAAGAAATGTCTTCTATATTATAACAATGAGTGCTAGTGCTTTGACATACAAATTGACCTGGTGGATTCAATGCATTCGTAGTCATATGGCTATGACATGACTGACAAGCAGCCTGAGATTTTCTGATTAGATAAATGTACCCGAGTCAGTAATATTAGAATGTACCAACTCCTTTTTGATGCCTTGTGTAATTTGTAAAGATTTCAGAGGGTAATTTATGATGAGACTGGTACTTGTGCTACCAAAGCTGTAGTGTACTCTATAGATATAAAGATGCATGGTGTTTTTTCCTCATATTTGTAATGGATAGATGCCCATATTAGGCAAATCTTCCGAGAGGAAGAACAATTGGCCGGGTGTGTGTCAGTGTGAGCTCACTAGCTGTGGGTGTGTGTGTGGGAGACCAAATCAAAGGTGAGTACATGGCTCTTTTGTAGCGCTTCCAGTCAGGCCGAGAGGCTGAAAAGGCTGCTCATGCTTTTCAACAACACTGAACAGCTCAGCCAACTATTGAAGATGTCAGTAAGCGATGAGAAAATGCCTGCTTGTCTACAATGTGATTCTAGTTGAAATATTATTTATTAGTGCTGCATTGTGTATACCTGCCAATTAATTGAATTGTCTTTAATACTGCAAAAAATAGGTAGGAATTAGATACAGGGATGGAAAAAATGATGACAAATAACAATTAAGAAAAATTTAAGATGCTGCAGTTACTCTAGTACTTAAAAAAAAAAAAATATATATATATATATTGTTCATGTGAAAAGTAACCTTTCATATTTATCAGTGTTGTTTTGCCTAAGATCAGCATTTAATCATCTTAAATTTCAATATTCATTATTGGTTAAACTATTACTTGCTGCCTAGCCATAACATTAGCAGCTAGAATGTTTGCTAATCAAACCTAGCTTTAGCAAAGAAATTTAGGCTTATTTTAAGTTAAATATAGCAAGTTACACACCTACAGCTGCCAAACGAACAACGATCAAACAGAATTTTTGTTATATATATCTTTTTGGAAAGAAATTGCCACAAACAGTCTTTACCTCGAAGTCACCATCAGTAAACAGGTGGTAAAATGGATTTCATGTCAACTAAAATGAATTCCCTAAAATGCTATAGCTATAGAAAGGATTTATTTATAGATGTGGATCTGGTATCACACAAATGAAGATGGGTCCTCTGGTTTCGTTCAATGTTTCTTCCTTATTGGCTCATTTCATCACAGTCACCTCTTGTTAAACAGAATTTATTTTTAAATGTATTTTTCTTTTCACAGGATACCTATAATTTTTATTTCTGTTAAGCTGTTTTGTGTCAGTGTCTATCGTTAAAGGTGTTGTACAAATAAAATTTGATTGAGTTTTTTTTTTCATGCTGATAATTTAAGTGTTGTTTTAAATAGCTAGCAAGTCATTAGCTACAACACTTGACAGTTATGTTTCTCTTTTGTGACTAAACAACATGGATCTAGGGCTACCCTGAGCTACCAGAACAGCGTAAATGCATAGTGACATTCTAAAACGTCTTGCACTGGAACTGTGTTGAAGGTACAGTACTAAACATTTTAACAGAAATATTCCTTTTAAATGTTCAAATGTGGAGATATGGTATATTATAATTTTGGATAAAAAAAAAAACAGTAAAAATGGTGGTCAGGACTTGGGATTGAAGAGAATTAGTTTGGGGTTGTTTGAAGTATTTTGTACAGCTTCTCAGAATACTTACTCTCATTTTCTGATGACTCTTACTTTTAATAGTTTATAAGTGAATAAGAGACATACGTTTATGATAATGTTGAATGATGGACACTCAAAGCTGTAGTTAAATTAAATGGCAGACATCATACGCTGTTTAATCAAAGCCTGTTACTGTCCTTTTCTTCTTATGGGGAAGTTTTTTGTCTCTGGAGATTTCTATGGTGAAGGAGGAAGCACATGCTCATGCCAAGCTATGCAACCAATCCAGAAAGTGCCAGGTCCCATATAATGCAACAGTTTTCCTTTGGGCAAAATATGCTTTACAATCTCTTCCTCTCTCTCTCTTTTTCTCTCTCTCCTCCTCCTGTAGCCTTTATGCTGAATTGCAAACACATTTTTAAAGAAAGAACAGCATAAATAGGCATATTTAACCTGCTTCACACACTCAGCTGTTTTGAAAAGCTGCACTTTTAACCTTTGACCCATTGTGCCATGTTAACAAGTATGCCTGCGCAACTAATTTTAAATCAAACAAAATTAGTTGTTTTGTTATGTTAAAAAAAAAAAAAAAAAACTTGTCTAATTTTGGCTTCAGCTGAATTTTTCTAGTGCTGAATATGATGTAAAATTAAATTTAGGGTGTGAAAAATAAAAATAATAAATCACATGAACAGGTAAATATTCACTTTGTGTATATTTAAATGATCACAGGGCACATGGTGGAATAAATGAATAAATGTAAAAAAGAAATTGGTGGCAGCATGTGGTAGCACTGTGGCATTGCACACCGAGGGTTTGAGTACCGGTTCAGGTCTATGTCTATGGAGTTTTTGTGTTCTCCCTGAGCTTAATGAGTTTCCTCCAGGTACTTCAGTTTTCTCCCACAGTCCCAAAGATTAGCCCAGAGTCTCCTCAAATAGGCTCGAGTCCCGCCGTGACCCTGTTCAAGATAAGCAGTATAGAGAATTAGTGAGTGACAGAGTAAAAACAATCAAATGTAGTTTACTAAAAGATTGAGGCCATTTTGTGCAATTGCATCAGATTTATTTATCCCAAACCTTAAGAATCTTTCTTTTTTTCTCTTTAGTTCTGTTAGTTGAGATCATGGACATTTTCATTTTCATTGCGTGATATGCCCAAGATCAGGTTGCTTAGCTTTGAAAGGGAAGTAAAGCCAGATCAATGTCACAGTCCACTCAAAAACCAGCATAGCCTCTTTGCCATCACTGCTATAGTACCTATGCACTCTGAATCAATGCACTTTTAAAACTAAAGTAATGAACTGTAGATTTAATTAAACTATGAACTTTAACACTGTCTATCATCTTACCAGTTAAGATGCAAATAAATGTTACAGTTTTTCTGCTGTAATATCTTGCGTATATCAATGTTTGCTCTTCTTTTTCTACGTATACTGTATGTATTAACTCATTGTCACTTTATTGCCTGAATACTTTATTTCACTTGCCGCTTTATTCCACATGACATTAGCACTATTCGGACGGGACTAGTTTTACTGGGGGACGTTAGAGAAATTTCCGTTTCACAGAAGTACTTTGTGATTTTAATCCCGTCCGAATCTACCATGTCTGTCTTTTTCTCACACGACTTCTGTAAAAATTCCAGAGCAAATTACCTACTGTTTTTCAGCAAACTCGGCGGTCCTCTGAGTAATCTAATCCCGTCCGAATGCGAATGTCTGTGTTTGCAGAAAATGTTTTTTTTTTCCGAAACGCGTTTTCTTGTGTGTTTTGGTCAACATGAACTACCGTACAATCTCTAGCGCGCCGGTATTCGAGTTTCTGCTTTCTACGCTCCAGTAGAAATCCTCATCCTCAACACGTGGTCTTGTGCAACGCCCACATGTAAAACACAGACACGCCTCCGTAATAAACACGGAGATGTTAGTCCCGTCCGAATCCATACATGAAATGACAGACGTGGGCTGAAAAAAATTCTAACTCAAACGTCCCCCAGTAAAACTAGTCCTGTCCAAATAGTGCTATTGTGTGCATCTGTATTACTTAATGAATGGAGAAGAGCGGAAGGATAGGAGAATATAAACTTGGCCTCTGTTTTAATTGGGCAAGTCTAACAAACTGTCCAAATAAAAATAAAAAATTGACTGTCCAAATTTTCCAAAGTAGGAAAATCAAGATATTTTAATACTCAGGTTTGAACTTAATAGGAAAAATAAGGTTTGAACTTAATGGGAGCAATGCATGATAATACTGGACACGCAGCAGTGTACACATGCAAACAATAGACATTACAGTTGACATATATGTCTTATACCAAATTATTTTTTTTGGAACAGTTTTGCCATCGATGACTGATAAATGGTAGTCAGCTGTTTGTCTAGAGGGGCTATTACAGAGTAATCAAACCATGCTGGAGTCAGAGGTGATCAAGAGCCTGTGGTACATCTGAGGGAAATGAGTTAGATAATTACATAATTAGGATTTCCGAAGAACAAACAGATGAAAATTTCCTATTTTAACCACTGCATTGAAATCTGAACGTAGCCTTAAATTAAAATAAGTTTTTTAATCCATCACTTCTTTATTTAAAGAAAGTGTGGCAATAATAATAACCTGAAATTGTTGTTATTATTATTATTATTATTATTATTATTATTATTATTATTATTATTATTATCTCACTCACTCTCACTTATCATCGCAGGAGACTGAGGGCTTGAGGCAGGGTACATCCTGGATGAGATCCTAATCCATCACAGGGCAAACATATAAACTCACTCCTTCAAACATTATTGTGTAAATAATAAACTTAATCTGCATATCTTTGGACTGTGGGAGTAAACTGGAGTACCCAGAGGAATCCCTTACAAGCACAGGGAGAACATGCAAACTCTATGCACACAGACCCCAGGAGGGAATCGACAGTGCTAACCACTGCTTTTGCCTCCTTTTACTGATTTCGCGGAAATGTGACATTGCAATGTCGTTAAACTGATTCATCTTCTGCACTGCTACTTTTTAACTTTTTTTTTTTCTTTACAAGTGGCATTTGCAATGTACTTACTAAAAAACTGTAACTGCACTTAGACACAAAATTGGAAAAAATGCTTTACATGTGCATACACACACATGGTCACAATGTTATAGTCAACAGTACACACTCGCACGCGCACTGAGATTGAGCATGGGAGATAATTACCCACAATCCCATAGTGCGAGAGAGAGAAGAACCATTGGCTCAATTGTGATCATGTGACGCTTGGCAGAAAAAGCGCATACGTACTACTCGGATTTTAAGATTTTGCTCGTTTATCAAGTTTTGCCAGAAAACCTGTGGGAAACATCATGAAGGATTTGCCTAGTTCTTTTTATCCAGTCTATGGTTACTCATGATCATTATAGTTGAATGGATAGTAAAATGCTTTTGCTAATTCAACATGGATCATTTTTGTTACATTTGATAATTGAGTAAAGATTTATGAGTAATTGTTGTGTAAAGTGATCTGTGTGTATTTCCTCGGAATTAGTGATGTAATATTCAGTAATGCCCTTGTGCTGCGTGTATCAGGTTCTGTGCTCAAAATATTTCTGAATGCTTTGCTGTGTGCATGTGTCCCTATCTCTAGGTTGGGAGAAGTTGGGGACTTTACAGCAATGACCATAATCAGCAAAGACAGAGGTCAACCAGTGCTTAGTAATGATACAGTAGCTTAGATGGATAAATGGTATAGTTTGTGTTTATATTTGGATTTAAATGGTCAAGATTCTATATTTAAGTAGACCAAATGTTAAATTGATCATATACATCAATTTGTTTAATATTTTATTATGTATTATATTTTATTGACTACTTACAGCTATAGTAAGAAAAACGATTAAGCAGTCAGGATTATTTGTTTCCTCTTATTTGATTTGATTTAATCGGTTTTTTAAAAGGTTTAAAAAAATTTTTTTTTACAGCAATATTAAAATGATAAGACCATATGTAACCTGTCGTTGACAGTAAAAATAAAAATGTAGAAATAAAAATCCTTTTTTTTATAGCTTTAAAAGGTTAAAGCTAAAAATAAGCTAATTAGCTTTAATGTAATCAGTGATATTATTATTTCCATTTGAAGCCTTTTTTATGCTAAGTTTGCCAAATACACTCCCTGTTTGGTAACTGGAGATTGAATCACAGATGAGAAATCGAAAAAAATTGATTGGATAAATTGGATCAAATTTTGTCTTAAAATGGCTCACGTCAAAATTCACTTATATCACTTCAGCAGTGTTAATTTAGCGATGAAAATATTAAGTAATCTCAGTAAAAATATTCTGAATCAATTTTCTAATTAATATCTGTTGATGCATTTAAAAATATATATATATATATTTTTAGCCGCATTCATTAGAGGGGCAGCAAAGAAAGAATTTCATTGTACGGGGGAAAATGTTTCTTTACTGTGCATATGACAATAAAACTTGAACCTGTTTGTTTACATTGAGCGAGCAGCTTATTAGTAGCTTATTTTAAAGTAGATTATTGTATAATTGGTAATTGGTCATAACATTGTTCTTAGTCACCATTTATGGTGTAAGAGTACTGTACTGCAAAGTTTTATTAAATTCTGTCCAGCCAGTTTTGTGTGATGCTGTGACATAATCTGCTACATACAGTAACTGCTCATAACTTAATTTCTACTCAGCTAGTAGAAATTAAATATAATATTAGATACATAATATAAACATAGATTTATATAGATAAACATAGATAAACATAACATTAGATACTAGCTGCAGCTAGTATCTAATATTTAGATTTCATTGATGGTGCAGGTTGAACTTCAGATTTGCAAAGTTTCATTAAATTCTTAAATTAGATCGTCTTTGTTTTTATGCAGTTTTTTTTACATACTGTATACGCTGAGTCTAAAACCTTTAATTGTTTAAAAAATATATATATATACTGTATATACCTTTAATTGTTTTATATACAGTGTGTGTATATATATGCCGTTTAGGAAAATATTCATGAGAGAACTTAATGAAAACTCTGAATATATTGAATGAAACGTGAGAATATTGAATGGATTCCAAATATATTGATTGAAAAATATATATATTGAATGAATTCTGGATATATGGATTGAAACTCTATATATATTGAATGAAGATTCTGAATATATTGAATGAACTGTGAGAATATTGAATGGATTCCGAATATATTGATTGAAAACTGATATATTGAATGAAAAGTCTGAATATATTGAATGAAAACTAAGGATATATTGAATGAAACATGACGTCATTGAAACACAGCGCCATCTTTAGAAAGGATGAGTGAGTCGGCGAGAAACTTGGTTGCTGCAATTGTGAGAAATGAAGTGATGGTCAACTCATTGATGAGTGCGTGTACGGCCCAAAGTGGTGGCACAAGCTGCACTCACTAACAGTTGACGGATGAAGAAATTAATTCGCTATTTCACCGCGGAAGACTGGTGTTATGCGCTAAAATGCCCCCTGCCACAGATTGCCCCCCTACATAATCTCTTTCAAATATTATATTACAACATAAATTCATAGGTTTATTGTTATCAAATATGATATAACTATTATAATTAACCCTTGGCACGTGACAGGTGTCGAGACCATGAATACAAATTCATTAAGTTCTCTCAGGAATATTTTCCTAAACGGCATGCCATAATATATATATATATATATATATACTTTTCACCAGTCAACTGAGTGCTTCACGCACACACACACACACACCCTGGGGTGCTGGCACTATTAGCATTAGGTCTTTCTCTCTAACGTTCTCTGCCAACACAAAAGAAAACACTGCTGGGTGATATGGCAAAAACTTATCATGATAATATTTTCACATCAGTTAATATCGATAATTGTTGGGCATTTTTAAATGTAGAGCTATTGCAAGGCTAAATAAACTACAAATAAACAACAGGACAAAATGGCTTAATTAAACTGCTTTATTATATCTGCAAAGGCAGAACTGCCATTGGGTAACATTTTATGAAAACCTGTCATATAAGTCCATTAGTTTTTTTTTAAATTATATATTTATTAAAATGCTTTATTTGTTTCCTTTTCCCTGGCTCACAAAGAATCTTGTGATAGGTTGGGCTGTGACGCATACATTGTCGCACCCTTCATTTTCAGGGGAACGAAGGCCGAATTTGAAAGATCCTTCATAATATGAGCCTTAGTCATGACACTATGATGTAATCAGCCTTCAAATGCATCCTTCAAAGGATGCAGCCCCCAAATTGAGACAACGGTGGTATCCTAATGCATTGCCTTTATCAAGCCGTCCAACTGAATTATTATTATTTTTTTATTGTTAATGAGGATGTGTCTGTCGCAGTATATATCATTATTATAATTGCACAGGCGTCCATAAATATACTGTACTTGTTAAATTGCCCCCAGGTGTAGACATCGTGTCTTACCTGCCGTTTTCACCTGCACACCTACAGGTGACACTTAACCACATTCCTACTGCCATAGTCCTGTTAGTATTCAATAACTGTTCACAAGGTGTATGTTTTAAAACCACAACCCATATTAATTATTAATAAAATGTTTTCTACTACAGTGTTGTACTTTGATTGCTTCATTCTAAATCACATTTTGTATAAGTCAAATCATACATCAAATATGTAGTGTGTGTTCTTATGTGAGAATACGAGCCCTAAAAACCCCCTAAAATAATAATGATTCAAAGCGTGATTTTACGCTTGGGTTTCTCCATTATGAATACAAATTGATAACTGTGATTCTGCTGTCAAAAATACGTCACAGGCTCGCAGGCTTTATGTATCGAGCAGAATATACATCGAATTCCTAAACTGTGCTTGCGTTTGTACTGTGTTTTACTTGGAGGCAGCAAGATGACAGAAGACGAAAGTTTACCCGAGATAGGATGAAATCAGAAAAATTGCTTATATATCTCACATTGTGTTGTAATATAATTTTCTTACTATATTAGGAACACATGAGCAGTTTGTGAAATCGATGTATAAAGAAACCCTATGTGTGAAATCTGGCTTTGTATTATTATTATTATTATTATTATTATTATTATTATTTAATTTTTTTTGTTTTGTTTTTTGGAATCGTATTCTCATATAAGAACATGCACTACAAATTGTATGTATGATTTGACTTATACAAGAGTTTACAAAACCACATTTTGGGCCTCCGAGTGGCGTAGTGGTAAAGTGCTCGCCCTATCATCCGGAGATCGCAGGTTCGATTGATGCTATAACCCCCCCAGCCGGAGGTCTAGAGAGAGCTGATTGGCCGAGCTCTCTCAGAGGGGAGGGATGAGAGGTACTTAGTTCTCCCACATTAATCACGGCTCTACAGCCAGTCAAAGGCGCCTGTGAGCTCACGCAAGCGGAAGGAGTGGATAGCCCTGTCCTCCAAGTATGTTACACCGCCCCTAATGATGTGTGAGCGGTTCGAAAAGATGCGGTCGGCTGGCGTCACGTGGTTCGGAGGAAACACGTGATAGGCTTCGGCCCTCCCAGCTGAGTGGTAGTACAGTAGTAGCCTTAATGTGGGAGCCCCCTAGTGACAGGGAGGAATTGGACACGACTAAATTAGGGAGAAAATCGGGGAAAAAAAACAACACATTTTTGCAAATATGTACGAATGTTTATTAGTACACGCTTGTCTTTTTTGACAGCTACCTTTCCCCATAGAACCAATGTGTGATGGCTTGTAAAAAAAACCATCAGCCTTGGCTGAATTCTATAAAACAGCTAAAAATAAAGTTTTCTTTCTGCCAATAATTTGCTTCATGTGGAAACTAAAGTCTGCCAGGACAGCACCTCAAAAAACCACAGACTAAGTTTTATGCTCAGATGTCTTTATTTTCACATAGTGCAAGAGACAAAAATGGCAAAGCTGAGTTTCTTTAGACCTTGTGATAAGGGTCTGCAGTGGGATTGCAACAGGATTCAGATTAAGGCCCACCAGGGCTAAGTGTTGTGCGCCTGAACCTTTTACTTTTAAAAATACTTTTTTAAACAAGATATTTTACAGTAAGTATCACATAGAAATACTTTCATTCAGGCTACTTTCAAAAGTACAAAATTAAGATGAATAAGGAGTCAGTTTATAAATGCCTGTCCTAAATTTTTGTCTATATACGGTAGTGCCTGTGGAAGTGTAAAACCTCAATAGTTAAATGTTCAATTACTTTTGCAGTAATAATCACATATTTGGACATGAGCAATTTAGTTTTCAACCACATACTGCCTATCCCAGGAGACTTAGGGCACAAGTTGAGATATACCAAAGTTGGGTGGGTGGGTGCACACCCGGCAATTTGGGAACCCCAATTAACTTAAAAATCTCAATTAACTTAAACCATGAACACAGACCCGAGGTGGGAATTGAACCCTTGATGCTGGAGGTGCAAGCCCACAGTGCTAATCACAGCGACACCATGGCGCATGCAGGGAAACGTTAATCTTTTTATTAGGTAATATTTTTAATCACAATGTCTTTAGACAAAAAAACACACCTTACTAAACTAATCTGTGATTACTGTCACAATCATTTTAGCATAAACAGAGATCAGTCGACTGAAGAGATACAGTTTACCTCAGGTAATAAAAAAAGAGTTACACAAGTTCTGCATTTACCTCAGGTGATAAGACAGAGACTGAGATGGATGATGCTGATAATCAAATTCATAACTCATTTCCCATTGTGAACATATAATTTGACAGTAAGAGTCATTTTCTCGTGGAAAGATTCTTACGTGCATATAATATATGAATATTTACCAGAAAATATAGAACTTTTTATTTCTTTATTCAAGCCGTTCCTGTTCTGTTGGACACGAGCATGCATCAGCACATCACTCCCCCAAACAACACAGCAATTAGCATTTACTTACATCTGAATAGTCATTTACATAAATCTTGCGTGTGAATGGAGCGCTAAGGCCGGGGGTGGGGCTCCAATGCATGTTAAAGTTGATGAAATGATGTTGGATCCATGTTACCTACTGTTGGGATAAAGTTGAATAAATGACCCCACCATATTGTTGCAAATATGACTTCACTATTTGCCTGCAATATTTAAGGTTGTTGTTGTTTTTCGGCTGCCCCCCCATTAGGGGTCACCATATATGCTTGCCGCATCTACATATTTTGGCACAAGTTTTATGCTGGAATGCCCTTCCTGATGCAACCCTCCCATTGTTATCCATGGCATGCGAGCGGGAAAATCAAAGAAAACGTGACCTCTGAGATTGTACAGCAATGCAGTTAGTAAAACCAGTTATACTCCAAAATAAAGCACATTTCATTTGTAATACTGTAAATGCATATTATATAGTATTACATAAATATTGATGTATATTGATTTTCTTTCTAGGTTGCATGCGATTTTTAGAATAATATAAAACCAGTTTTCACCCTACTAAGGTGAACTAGTTTAGTCTTGACTCTTAGTTGACAGTGTTGTTTGATGGGTAATGTTATCTCTTTATGAGTATGTTATGGTTGGCTAATTGTTGTTTCCAAATGGCCTGTAGTATGAGTGAGCATATGGGCATCCAGAGTGTAGAACAGCAGCAGGAATAGTGCACCACCTTGGTATGTGGCACACTTGATGGCCACTTAAACGTTTTGTCTTGAGTTGACTTCCAGTATTGTTTTCTTCAAACAAACCGAGTTCTTGAGGAAGGTCCTTAATGTCCTGTTGGTTTTGTTAGTGCCAGGTATTCACAAAATACATTTGTGTGGCATGAGTTGTCGGCTTTCCTTTTGTCAATCAAGTGTGTACTCAGATTGGTCTGTCTAGACTTTGGGTCAGTGTTAACCACTCTTTCTATTAGCAACTGGTGTTATTTCCAATGGTCTTCTGAGCTGAGCTTATGTCCCGGTCCTGTATTTTGGCAGCTTTTGGCCAGGAGTTGGATGGTACTGTTCTCTTGTGGGGGTCTTTCATAATCATCACTGTACTTCCTTGTGTTTGACACTCTGGTTTAAAGCCTGATGCTTCAGTTGATTCATCTGTGCTGCTAGACGTCCATGCACTGCTGTTAGTTTCTTTAGCCAGTAGGTATAGACCATGTCTGGCCTGGGTTGTTCAGCTTTTTTTTGAATGTCTGTTACTGTGATGGTGACTGATTTCTGTTCTGGAAAAGTGCTATGGTTTGCACTTATGTTCTTCAGCCACTAGGCACTGATTTTATGTCTTCTCTTTGTCTGTTATGTTCATCCAGTACAATCCAGATTCTACTTGTAATGACTCTGTTCTAACTGTGTTATTCCTCTGTAGTTGTGACTACACTTTGTAGTTTGATTAATTTATACTTTTGGCCTCTGCCCTTCTTCACGACCGCTGATGGTGTCAGACCCGTGCATTTCTTCAGTTGTCTGGTCTGATTCTTGATTATAACACTATTCTGTTGTTCCACCTGCGGACAAATTTTTCTTCAAATGGTCTTGGTCTTAGAAAATGCTTTCTCTGCCCACTGTCATACTGTACCACCTGGGAAAATGCATAGAGTTAAAGTTTTTATGCTAGTGCTCACTTTTGTCACTTTTTAAAATAGTTAAAGTACCTTAATGTTAGCTAGCAGCAGCAAAATCTTTAATTAAATATGTGTTTTGAATTAATCTGTCATTGCCGTGATTGTCATGTGCCTCACAAGATAGTTACCTCAGTTATTGTTAACTCTTTGATCAACAAGATGTTACACCATCGTAATCTAATACAACAACAGAAGTGCAGACTGGAGCTAGTAATCATGTCAAATTTTAACCATTTCCATTAGCTAGCTAACTGTTACCTGAGTTTGTAGTTTTCTATGGTCATCAGCTGAATGCTCTCATTTTTTAAAATGGGAAACATTTAATATTGCCCTAGGAAAATAAAATCTTTTTGAACTAGTTTTGTCTGCAGCTATTTATGCTAATAATTAGCAGGTGGATTGAAGTTCTACGTTAAGCACCTGAGGTTACTATTTCCACAAATTCAGCTTCCATTGATCTGCTAAACTATCAAACTATTACACATAAAACATTGATCGATGTTCATCAAAGAGACAGTCTAATGTCCCAAACATCCTACAGAAAGCCTGGTAGCCATATGCAAAGATGTTAAAATTAAAATATGACTTAAACTGAAAGATTATTCTCAAATAAAAAATTTTGTTATTTGACAGCCACTCAGTTATCCCTAACGGAAATTACTCACCCGAATGTAGATTGCTCATGATAGTGTGCATTAGAGGCATTTTAATTTAATGACCTTATATTAAAAGATCTGTGCCCAGAGTGATATACTGTAGGAGTCTTTTCAATAAAGTAGATTAAGCAAGAGTATAATCATAAAAATAATAATATAACATTAGAGCCATAATACTGCGATGGATTGGCACCCTGTCCATTGTGTACCCCGGCTCGTGCCCTATGTCTCCTGGGATAGGCTCCAGGCCACCCATGACCCTGAATACAGGATAAAGCGGTATAAACTATGAGTGAGTGAGTAGAGCCATAATGGATAACAGTACTTTTAAGTGTGGGGCAGCAGGGTGGCTTTGTGGTTAGCACTGCCGCCTTACACCTCTAGGATCAGGGTTAGATTCCTGGCCAGGTTTCATTCCTGTCTCTGTCTGCAGGGTGTTTGCGTGCTCTCCCCGTGCATGATGGGTTTCCTCCCACAGTCCAAAGACATGCATATTAGGCTAATTGGCTTTGTGTACTTCATCCACCATTGTATACTGTATGTACAGTATATAGAGTTGTAACGGTACACATATTGAAATTCATAACATTCAGTAATTCAAATGAATATAGTCTATCTTTGTTAAGTGCTGGGGGAATTTCTTCATTAATTCAGTTAATATTAATTAATGGAACAGGGGGCACGTCGCTGAGGACTTGTAACAATATATTTAAATACCACTTCAGAGATTTTGTACAGGTTTGAAAATCCAGATGAACAGGTTCATTTGATCTTTCAGCATTATTATTTTTTTTCAACATTCAACAATGGCTGTTAACTGTACCCTAACTCCTTTAGCCTCAGTTGTTTTAGTGGATGCAAAAGCCCACAACCATCTCCATGAAATTTGGTGATCCCCGGTAGATTAAGCAAGAGTCTAAAAAAATAAATAAATAAATAAATAAATAAACAATAATAATATGACATTAAAAACGTAGTAAATAAAAGTACTTTATTAGTTCAGTACCATTTGCTCCTTTGAGTTTACTGACATAACATTGTGTGTTACGGCCAAAAAGAGCAACACAGCACAATCCAATAACCATGTTGCATTACAAGTTTATAATCAGTTAGGGGTGGGGAGCTTGACATGTAAATAGAATTGTAACGTAAAGTTTAAATCAAGGTTAAGCTGTCCTTCCCACTTGGACTTGGAAAAAGGACCCAGGTTTAATCTAGTCTCCTATTGTTAAAGTGTCATTTTCCACCTGGAAACAATCAGGAGTAAAGCCAGCACCTGGCGAGCACCTGGAAATCAAAACCTTAAATATGCATGATTAAATATTCACTCTCACTCTGAATACAGCCTCTCAACTTGTTTCTACCAGTTTTTAACCTTAACCTCAGGACATCTGGGCATATCTGCACTAACCTTTCCTCAGTCCTAAAAGTTCAGGTTTGAACTTGGAGCGAACTCCTGCTGGAGCAGAGACTAGTTAAAACAGTCTGCTTCACTCTCCTATTCAGTTGACATCTGAGATCCATGTTCTAACATAACTAATGTTAAACAGAGACAAAAATTATTCGCCTCTTCCCTGAACTGTGTCTGTCTAGCCTAATGAAGAATCACTTATGTCATAACACAGCAAGAGTATGCCTCGAACTCCATTACCCACAACACCATGGGGTACAGTACGGTTCCCAACATTGCACTACTCAGACACCTTCACACTCACCCGAGTTCTAATCATGCAATCAAGTATTAGCACAGTTGCTCATGCCTGACTTTACCAAGCATCAGTTCTCTTGTGTCTTTATATTTTGGATAACTGGGCCAGTTCTGTTCTCTGATTTTTGGATTGTGTCTTCTCCTGTGATATTCTGTTTGCTCATTGACTGCCCTTGTGCTTGTCCCTGTTTATGATTCTGTTTTACAACTTGGATGTGCATGCTTGTGCTGTTTTAAAGTAAAGAAGCGCTAAATTTGCATTTGCATCTGTGAAAGCTTCTCTCAATCTCTGACAACCCATATAATTTAACCGATTAAATTATAATGGAAAAACAGCGGGAGCAGGCAGCAGTCTGTGACGCTGTGGTGCAGGTTTAAGACGCTCTGTTTAGTACCGAAACTGAGCCGTCAGAGAGTTAAGAACCTCAGTTGCAGGCTATAAATTATTGCGTGCTGTTTGGTCATAACTAGTACTGCAATGTAGTAGGCAACTGACAAACAAACCTTGAGCAAAGCTAGTGATATAGCAAGCAATGTACTGTAATGTGGTAACTTTATTGCAATGCTAACTTTAGGTGTACAAAAATGTACAAAGTGGCCTTTTTTACCTGCTTCTCACTTTTTTTTCAGTTACAAAATTCCTCTCAGTTGATGAAGCTCTACAGCTTCTAGTATTTCTCTTTTAGCTTACATTACATTGTTCAGCTCGCTATAACCACAGTTAAATTAATGTTGAAGTAGGACTGCACCAAGGATGCTAACACAGCAGGTTTTAATAAGCCCTTTGTGCTATAAGACTTATAAAATACCCTGGCAAAAATGCAAATTCTTAGAAGCCTTTGTTTGGATAAATACTGCCATTGGTAACAGCTAGCAACAATTCTTTTTTTTTTTTTTAAAACAATCATGTCAGAAGGTGTAACCCATGGTCATGGAAAATATGTTAATGTGTTTGTTTACTATTATTTGTCTGCATCAAGCAAAGTAAACAGCTAAGGAGATTCTGAAATTGGATTAGGAGCTGTCCTATGCATTATTGAAACCTGGAAGGAGAATGCTGAATAGTCAAGTTTATGAAGAACTGTAGTCAGAAAAAGGACATGATGAATGACAGTGATGAGAGTTCACTCAAGCACTTGGTGAAGTCGGATTATAAAAATATGACATCGCAACATAGAAATCGCAGCTTTGTTTAATACGAGTGTTAAAAAGTAAGGTATCAAAAAGTTTCGAGACTAGTTTTGTAACACAGCAACAGATGGCAGCACAAGGCTGCACGCTGAGTCACAGGGAGCACTGTCCTTCATAAGTCAGTGTGCCAAAAGACATCATCTTATGTACATCAGGAGCTGTGCAACTGGTGCTATTCTGACCATGTGCGATTTCATGGACAGCAAGTTACCCACGAACATGGCGAAACCGTTCACCAACTTGTGTACTATGGTTGTCTGAGAACTGTCCACAACATTGCTGCCATTGTCAGCTGTGTCGTATAGACAAGTCCAGGCAATCCTCATGTGTGATTTGAACATGCGCCATGTTGCTGCCAAATTCGTCCCCAGGCTGCAGAAGGAACATCCCGTCCTTCATGTCGAGGATCATTCCTGGTGATGAAATGTGTGTATGGGTATGACCCTGAAATTAATCTCCATGACCGAAAACTTAAGTGCTTAAGTACATGCTCATCGTCCTTTTGACATTCGCAGCAGTGGACATTGAGAATTCATTCCCAGGGACAAGACGGTCAATTCTCCTGTCATGTTTTAAGGCACCTGAGGAAGGTCTAATGGTGAAAAATCAGAACATGTAAAGAGAGCTAATCTGGAAATTTTTCGATACCTCCCAGGCAAAGTAAGGGCATTTTACTTACTTATACAGGACTAAAACAGCTGTGTGGCCACATGTTCGTAAGCCTAATCAGGGGAGAACTATTTGTTTGGGAGCATAAAGATTGGACTTTGGAGCAAAAAAAGACAAGAGGTCTGATACGTTTAGATGTAGTCTTAACCAGAGCATTGAGCATGTCAGGGTAGGAATATAAGCACATGAAGTGACACACACATCATGCATAGTACCCACTGTACAAACCTCAAACCACATTCAATGTACTGTAACACATAAAGGGTCAATACAAGTACATCATGTGTGGGAGGAACAACTCGGTGTGTGTACAAAGAAACGGCAATCGCGTATGGGAAGCTTTTTAAATAAAGTTGCATTCTGATAAAATGTGTTTTGCAGTGGAGTTATTTGGGACAATCTGTACTAACTGAAAATAGTAAAGAGACACACGGTAACTATGGTAACTTGTCAAACCATGCTAATTAAACATGTATGCTGTATGGTTAACATATTTTGAGACATTCTAGATACCTCAGCCCCGTGTCCACATGTGGCCTGACCTGTGTGGGTGTTTGTGGTCCACGCTTCTGTCATGTGAAACTAACAACATACTCACTTTGAACTCATTTAGTTGCCTTGGCAACCACCATCTTCTTTAACTTTGAGCTCTGCAGCAGTGTATGGAGAAAGAAAAAAAAAGAGAAAGAAAAAGAGGGAAAATAAAAAGACAGATGGGCCAGTGAGATACCGAGAAGCAGAACAGATGTGATAATGCATTGAATAGGTGCCAGAAGCACTATGTAAGAACATAGACGTTTAAGTATAAATCAGTTGAATTCAAATATAGCTACTTTTCTAAAAGATGCATACTCAGTGAGAAGAAAAATGTTTTATTGTTGAAAACTGGTTATATAGTAAATATGCCACATCAATCAATATCACATTATAGATTTGAGGAAAATTTTGAGAGAGAGAAAAAAAACGACAGTCTCTGTCATAAAACACTAATAAAAAATAAGCATTTTAAACTATCTTGGCTATTAAGATGCTTGCAAAAGAACATCCTA
Source organism: Clarias macrocephalus (assembly GCA_011419295.1). NCBI lineage: Eukaryota > Metazoa > Chordata > Actinopteri > Siluriformes > Clariidae > Clarias > Clarias macrocephalus. Next base: position 93,777 of record JAAGKR010001768.1, read on the forward strand.
GCAAAACAGAGACTGCTCGAATTTTTGCTGTCAAATAAACAGCATACGGTAAAACATAAAGAAAAACAAAATTGTACTATATTGCACCATCATATCAAACATATCTGCTTGTACAATATCACGACAAGAGAAAAATGAATCGTGTTATCAGGAGAAGACACTATTACACTGAATACTACAAAAGTTTGAGTTCAAATTCTAAGATGTCGTTCAGCCACCTGTTAAACATTAATTAGCGTTCTAGCTTGTATAACTTGCTGAATTAACTAATTTACAGTATATTAAGTCAAATTAGCTCAAACTCCATCACTATTAAGAGCTTATTTTCAAACCATTTTCATTAAATTGACTGTTGAGTCTTACTATGTCCCAAATTGTGTAATTTATGGCAATTTTGTGTTCTCACTAGAAAGGAAGATATTGTTATGGAGGTCTGTAATATGCATAAAATCTCCAAACAGACTTCTCATTAGGGGTTGTAATGTTTGAAGTGTTTATGATAGGGATGTTCCTGTATAATCATACATGTATTATAAACAGATTCACAGCAGTAAGGCACCCAGCTTTTTAAAAAATATTCTCATTTACTGTACTATAAACAATATTTATACCAGTTGAAAGTTTGTACATACCTTTTCCTTTAGTGCTTTTTTATGATTTTTAATTTTTAACATTGCAAATTAATACTGAAGACATCCAAACACAAATGGAAGACATAAAAGACACATATGGAATTATGAAGTGTTAAACAACTCAGAATATGTTTTATATTTTAGCTTGTCCAAAATAGCTTCATTTAGCTTTAATGACAGGTTGGCACACTAATGGCATTCTCTCATGAGATTCACGAGGTTGTCACCTGGTATGGGTTTTCAATTCACAGGTCTGTCTTGTCAAGAGTGAATTTGTGTCCTTTAGACCACCAGGTGTCTTGTACAGAGGAAGGACGTTAGGGATATTAGGGCTACTGGAACTACTTTATACATATACATATATAAATATAAGACAGAGTGTATACATTTCTGCCTCTCGATGCCCTTATATAGCCGCCAAGGAACCTTGTACTTCCACATTGTGCACTATAACCAGGTAGGCATTACAGATTTAATAATTGTAATGTTTGACTTGATGGATTGTTGGCCTATTTGCCAAGTTTGAATCAATTCGGTTGAATATATATGAAAAAGGGAATGCCATAACAAGAAAAAAAAAATCCTTAACAATAAAAATCTGACCAAATATTGTTTCTAACAGTGTGGCTTGATTTTCTCACAGCTTCAAGAATGGCTGGCCAATAGATGAGACAGAATCCCGAAGAGATATTTCTCTGACCTGGATAATACACATCAGAATTAGATCAGATACTCATACTCATCAGATGCATTCATTCCTAGAGTTTAGGAAACAGTGTGCATATTACATCCCTAGAGAAGCTTATTGACATGTCAAACATGGCAGGATTCTGAGTTCATCTACTGTACCTAAGGATTGGACGTCTATGAGGGTTTCATTTCCCTCTCTCTCAGGCAAGGATATTAAATGCCTCTTTCCTTTTGGCACAATGCACTTTTATTAAATAGAATAGATGGACTGATGTGGCTTGACACTGCATCTGACACATCTGTTCCCCAGGATCAGGACCAAGCTGTACTCGAATGAATGAATGAATGAATGAATGAGCCAAATGAACAAAGGGCACAGCAAATATGCCCCTTACCACGGTGCCCTGTTGATAATAGAAGAAATAATAATTAGTTGATTTTCTGGGTGATTTTAACCCAACACATGATATAGGTGCATTTAACGCAATCATACATAAAAAGGATGCCCTTCACTACCCGAGGAAGGATTCCCCAGCCTGTCTCTCTCTCTCTCGCTCTCACACTCTTTCTTTTACAACCTCGAAAATCTCTTTTAAATGTTGCTGGTGTTTTCTTCACTGGTTACCATGACAACGGTGTAGGCTGTCTTTGGCTCTTTAATATACTGCAACAGATCTGGATATTCTGTGAAAAGGTGTTTTGGTGACTTATTTGAGAAGCAAATCAGTTAAACACTTTAACCTTTTTTTTTTTTTTTAGACGTACAAGAACAGTAAGGTTCAATTTATTTCTGAATCTGTGCAATTTATATTTTTTATATATTGTTTTATATAGATGTCAATCTTAATTGCTTACTTATCATAATAATTATTATTTTTGCAGAGCTTTTGACACACTATGGATCCTAGTTGGAAATTTAAAACATACAGTTTTCATTTAGTCACTGTAGAAGAACATAGAATTCAATTGTAAATTGTAGCCTTTATCTAATAATAATAATCCTATGAAAGCCTCATAATCTTTAGCCACTCACAGAATAATACTTGAAATAAGTAGAATTTCTTAGCATAGAAAATTACCAACAAGCAAATTGCCACCTGATCCAATATTATTTCATCACTTATGTGCCCCAAATGCTCATCAAGAAGTATTATATTATTAATACGTATTTATTATTTCATTATAAAATTATATATTTTTTCATCACTTATGTTCCCCAAGTGCTCATTAAGAAGCAAACAAACAATAAAGCAAACAGAAAAATAAATAAATATGTAATCTCGTTATGTATACAGTATATCTACTATTTGCATTCTATCTATCTATCTATCTATCTATCTATCTATCTATCTATCTATCTATCTATCTATCTATCTATCTATCTATTTTAAAAAACACATCATATAGAAACATGTAAGCCTGTAGTCAAGTTAGGCTTTTTCTCTTTCCCATATTTGCAATGATTTAACCCTTAGCCTTTTTTTTTTTTTTTTTTACTTTTGTGCTTCATCATAGTCAGTGAAGTTACCATATATGGTTCCTTGCCTTGCCTTATGCATAAAAAAACACAGATACATTTAAAGTTAAACATAAACATGCAAAAATACAAAAATGGCACTTATGAGTTACCAAATGTACCAGAGTTACCAGATAATGCAGTGATGCACTGCAATAACTTATCAAATAAAAATAACACACTGTACAAAACATAAAACATACACACAATAGTATAAATAAAAACAATTTTTTATTACTAATGATAGAACAACAAGAACAGGGTCATCCTGCAAAGGATAACTGTGTGAATTAGAATAGACCACAATAGCTTCTGTATGCAGAGTAATGTGTGTGGCCACTATGTCAGAGGGCAATGAGACACATTTACAAATGACTTAACAATTAAGTGAATTAGATTATGAAATGCTATAAAATACATAGAACTGTACATTGCGATAAAAATGCAGGGTGCATGTAATTAACAGCATAATCTGAATCTGTTTTATGGACTGGCCTTAGTTTATTGGACCCTTTAGAGCCACTAAATGCGCAGTAAACTACTGAGTATACAGTGCTACTGGGTGTATGGGCATGTAGTAATACAAGGTGATTAAGCCTTAAAGGGGCTTTTTTAAACAAATATGCATACACTTTTTTATATTAATAACTAATTCCCTTTTATAGCATATTACAAAAATATTAGTCCATTTTTGACCAAATGTGTGATGTTTTGTGTGATGAAATACTCTGCAGCTGTCCAGTTTGTCATACAAAATAAAAATGCTGCTTATGTAAATCATGTAAAAACATGAGGGCATGTGAATGAACCTGACAAAAAAACATGGTGGGAGATAATTAATTAGGCAATACTTGGCTGTTTGGCTATAGAACATGGTGTATCCCTGGAGTCTCTAAATAGACAATAGTAAATAGTAAATATTTCATATTTCCCACGTCGATAGTACACATGCAAAAGCGCAGAAGCTAAGCTTCAGTATGAAGTGTGGAATTCCAGTGTTCTTGTGCAGAGATGGTGGTGTACAGTGAGAGGGATGAATGCAGCACTATGCCTGAATATAATAGAAAATTGTCATGCCTACAGTATGTTTAAACTTAAAGATTTGCTTTAATTTTCCTATGTAATAAAGTAAATGTACGGTTTGTTTTAATAGATTTGTATTAGAAATATGGACTCATGATAAATGATTCTATTGATGTTTAGCAAATACATTATTTTATAGGAAATCAACTGTTCATGTTTTCTTCCTTCTGCTTTATGACAACCAGTAGATGGATGATTGACTAAAGTGTAAAATAAAGTCTTAACCAGTACCCGTAGTTATATTACAGCTCTTGAAGCAAACCAATTATTTTAATGACTGTCCCATCCTCTAAACATATGTCCTATTCCTTAAACATATTAAGAAAACTTACAAGCATGAAACAACCTTTTTTCTTTTCCATTTTCAGCTTTATCTTGTATATAAGATAAGCCTATGCTGTATATTAACTTTAAGAAGCTTTTTAGGCTCAAAGAACGACGACTCTCTGTGGAATGAGCAGCCCTGTTTAGAACAGGCTAATCATTATCTTATTAAAGATTCATGCTTAAAAATTAATGTAAGTTCCGCAGACTTTCTCCTCCACTCTACTCACTTTTTCTTCGTCTGCTTTACAGACCCCCCATCTACCCCTTGGTCACCTTCCCAACACTTCAATGAGGACAGAAAACTGCCTCGAACTGGGAACATGAAGGGCTTGTCGGGCAGCCGTGGCCAGCATCATCAACTCCCCATGCCTCACTCTTCGTGTGGCCTGGTGGAGTTTGATCGACCTCATGACATTCATGGCGTTCACTCGTCTGACCTCCGTCACACGTACCTGCTCAGCCCAACAGACAGCTGTGCCATGGACTACCAGCACCACCAGCGCTACTCACCTCGTAGCTCCATCCACTCCGATTGCATGATGCTTTCACCAACAGTGTTGCAACCTACTGGCAGTGCTGACCACATCTCCAGCAGCACATTTCCCAGAATGCACTATGGTTCCCAGTACTATGACTCAGCCTCCCGAGACGACTGTGCTACCATCACCACGTCAGCCACTTCTGCTGCTGCTGCCTCATCATTTGCCTCCCATCATGCTGTTAGCAAGAGCAATCGTATCCCTGCCAACCTTCTGGATCAATTTGAGAAGCAGCTTCCAGTGCACCGCGATGGTTTCCACACTTTACAGTACCAACGCACTTCCGCTTCCGAGCAGCGCAGTGAGAGTCCTGGACGAATTCGCCACCTGGTGCACTCTGTCCAGAAACTCTTCACCAAATCCCACTCCTTGGAGGGCTCATCCAAGATGAATGGTGCTAAAGGGGAGGGTGGGGTCCATCACCACCACCACCACCACAGTGGCCACCACCCATCCAAACATGGGATCAAACGCAGCAAGAGCAAGGAACGCAAGCATCGCTCAGGCAGTTGGTGGAGCTCTGACGACAACCTGGACAGCGATGGCACTTTCCGCACTCCCGGGGGAATGAGCCGACATCACGCAGGCCATTGTATTTCTGAATCTGTACGCCCTCACTTTGGTGACCACTCGCTCAAAACCTCCAAGAGCAGCAATGATGTAAAGTGCTCAGCCTGTGAGAGCCTTGCCATGCCACCAGAAGGAAAGTTTATGAAAAGGAGTTCCTGGTCCACACTCACTGTCAGCCAGGCCAAAGAAGCATACAGAAAGTCCTCCCTCAACCTGGACAAGTCCACAGTCCATCAGGATCTAAAGTCCTCGCTACGTGGCAGTCACTATCTGCAGGTTGGTAAAATATTCAGATGATCCTGGGCTTCAAATCTATCGTGATTAAATTACATGTTCAGATTAAATGAAAACCATGAATGTCAGATGGATATACAATTTTATATCAACTTCACAAAATACACTTTATTGAAATTTAATAATAAAACCATAAAACCCTGTAGTGTAAGTTAGAGAATATGTAAATAATTATTTATTTAGAAAGGAACAGTGTCCGGTGAGGTAACTTGTTAATGGACAGATGGTGGCTTAATATTGCACTATAAACCCTAATGCTCAAAATAATTAAACATATTGAGCTCTGTTAACTTAAATAATTACAATTAGTTGAAATTAATAGACCTTGGTGAGTATTTAGAACTTTTTGGTATTCATGAGTTTGTAGAAATAACACATTTCAAGTTAGCCGAGCAAATTAGATATTTTAAGCCACAGTAACTGTCTCCTTAAAGTTCCACCAACTTAAAATCTTTCATACTAGAAATTTTGTGTCTGACATTATCAATGCACATGTAAACTGCCCACATTGAATTGTTTTAATCAAGATGGTGGATTGGTCTGTCTTCACATAATCTTTACAAATCTGGGCCACTGATTTGTATTCCACTGATTTGTATTCCACAAATTCCCAGCCACTGGATTAAGTGCCTGTCCCAAACCCAGATAGACCCATTGCCAGGAGCAGGTGAAAGAACAACAACAGTTTACTGTATTTAACTTGCAACAACTAAAAAAAATGAGGCTACTCAGTAATACAAGTAAATAACGATTAATATGAATGAGAACAAAAAACTCAAAAACTGATAGTTCTGTTTACTTAAAATTGGAAACATCATTACTTAAAAAAAATTATGTAACTGATTACCTCTAATTTTTTGAGTTTTGCCAACTTTTTCGGGTTTACAGTGTGGATTATTCTGAGCTAGCTGATACTACACACAGATTGAATTTTATTAATTGAACAAGTGTTTTTATATTATTACTCGCTTATTCCCACTGGGTTTTTGAGGTTGCAGAGGAAAAGCTCTGAGGGAAGCTATTTAAGAAATATCGACAACATGTCTGATTGGGCCAGTGCATTTTTGCAGCCAAAGTAAAACACATATGCAGGCTGTGATTATGCATTTCTGCAGTTTCTTGGAGGGACTTTAATTATCTTGTTTTTTGGTGGGATTTCTCTGCTTTCTGACTGAGATGTCAAGGCATTTTAACTGACAAAAAGATATAATTCATAACATTCATTACATAGTAATGGTATTGTGTTACAATCATATACTATGCAATATAATTGTTTTAAATGCATCATGTAATACTTCATTACACCTATCTATCTATCTATCTATCTATCTATCTATCTATCTATCTATCTATCTATCTATCAAATTAAATAAATAAATAAATACAATTTGAATGGATTTAAATAAATTAAATATTTAAGAGCCTGTGATGTGTTAGTTACAGTGTATAATTTATTTTAACCTTATGTGAAGCAGTATGGAGTTTTTCTTTTCTAAAACAACCATACAGTATAAGAAGACGTATCCCATAGTTGTCGAAAAGGCTCACAAGAGTCAAATTATCTAAGGAGATTGCTGAAATTGCTATAATTGCATGAAGAACATATTATTAAAACCTGAAAGAAAAGTGATGAATAGTCACCTTTACAGAAAAAAACATAGTCAAATTACTGTGATTGGACATCAATTAAATGCTTGGTAAAGTTGCATCATTATGAATCAACAGTAGTTATGTTTAGTAGGAAAAGTAAGAGCGTTTAGCACTTATAGTGTGACAGATTGACTAAGGCTAAGGCTAAACAGCTGTGTGCAAGCCACCGGAGGCAGTGTTATGGTCTGGAATTGTTTCAGTTGGTCAGGTCTAGTCTCAGCAAGGTTACAGTATGTGACAATTAAAATAAGTCAGCTGATGATCTGAATGTACTGAATGAGCAAGATATCAGATCAATGGATGTTTCTTCCCCGAACATACTCCAGGACAACAAAGTTAATTGGGCTCAAACTGTGAAAAAGTGGTTATGGGAGCATGAAATTATTTTCACACATGAATGCTCCACAGAGCCCTGACTTTAACCCCACTGAAGGTCTTCAGGATGTGCTGGAGAAGACTTTATAGTGAGGTTCATCTCTCCTGCTATCAAGAGAAAATCTTACCCAAGAAATGTATGCAAATCTGGGTGGAAGTAAATGTTGTTGCATAAATTTCTTTAAAAAATGGCATGGCGTCTAAAAATGGTGTCTATGGTTTATCTAGTTAATCACAGCCATAGACTTAGATTCTCTTACACTCAGATTTACTTGTATTATAAACATTAACATTTAACAAATGGGCTCTCGAATGGTGAACTCCTTGCCATAGAAATCATATTGTGAGCTCTGCCTGTTCCTATAGTAGTGACCACGTCTGTTATCTCTTTTTCAACTTGGCTAGCGCGCTTGCCTAGCACATGTGTTTGGCAAAATGTCTTTCTTCTGTTTTTAACACACCCAGAGTGAATGAGTGCAGTTGCCATTTGTCATCGATTAGATGTGTTGTTACAAACAGGTAGTTATGGATATTTACTGATATCCAGTGGTCACCATTGCAATAAAGGTAGCTTCTGCCAACTGCTGCATTTTCACAGCCTATTTCAGTGTCTTACATTTAATGTATTCTTGTAAAAGTTCCCCATGAAGGTAGCTCGAGCACACAACTTTGGTTTTTATCTAATCTTCCATCCAAAAGCTTTTTTATAATGAAACTTGCCGTTCAGCACACCATAAGTCACCATAATATCTGTGTAAAATGTTCCATTATCAAACAGCTGGGTAACCGTCCTGTGATTATGGGAAGCCATTAGGGTCAACTTAGGGGCATATGATTAATTGCCATTTAAAAAATAGTAATTCATTCAAATTTCTAGATTAATCACATGCATTAAGGTGTTAATATTGACAAAAACCCTAGTTAAAAGTTGTGAGAATGTTCAAATATTATTATTGGTCCGGCAACATACTTGGTTAGAAAAGTTTTAATAATATTGTTTAAAATAGCCTATGAAAAGAAATTGTAAAGTTTGTTCCCAAGAGCCATAGTCAGATTTCTAGCATGCATCCAATCCAGTTCATTGTAAAATAAAAGGATATGATTTACTGAATGATATTTTAAAGGACAGCTCACTACAGATTGTTGTATGGACATGTGTGGATAAATTATTTCTTATAATGAGATGGTGTAATACTAAAACAGTGGACTCAATTTACTGTATTTCAGGCCGTATGTCAGCAACCAGTTAGGCCAGTTAATATACAGTATTTCTATTTTTCTTGGATCTGAATATGACTATTATTTTCTCTCAATATGGTTCTTGAAATGTAATGAAATTGAAAATAAACCAAAATTTTTCTGTTCCAGTTAATTATCCTAAGAAAAGCATAATTCATTTATTTGTTCATCTTATATACAGCTTATCCTGTACAGAGACACAGGGGCCTGGAGCTTATCCCAGGAGGCTTAGGGCACGAGGCTGGTTACACCCTGGGTAGAGTGCCAACACACATACTCACACGTTCACACACGCACACACACACACACTACTGGCTATTAGGGTTGTGGGAGTAAACTGGAGCACCCGGAGGAAACCCGTCAAGCACGGGGAGAACATGTAAACTCCACACACACACACAGACCGGCGGGGCAACTGAACCCTGATCCTGCAGGTGTGAGGCTAGAGTGCCCACCACGACACCACAGTGCCAATTCAGAAGAGCATATAAAAGGACATTTATGGTTAGGTGCCCTTAGTGGAGCATTAAAAATGTCAGAATTTGGTGTAACTGTGTTATTACCATGTGAAATAGCCCTATCTCTGTTCTTTAGTTTTGCTGCTATAAAACACCTGATTCTTAAACCAGGAAGGTATTAACCATTTACAGCTCCCTAAATGTAGCCACATAGCAGTTTCATCTGGCGACAAAAATAAGAAGAATCGGAAGAAATAGAATCAGTGATCCGGGTTTAGATTATTAGATCGGTTCTACCTGCTGACGGATGTAAGCCTGAGATTTATTGGATGTGATAAATGTGTTACTGTTGCTGTTGTCAGGTTCATTCTTTTACAGTATGAGATATGATTTATCACTCTCTGTGATAACATCTGTGAATATTAATATTTGTCAATTTCACACTTTTTCAGTTTTTGCCATGATTTATCACTTTGCACAATTTCAATTGTGAATGTTATTGGTGTTTGAAAACACATCACAGGCTGAAATAAGTTTCATGGGAATGCGCTATCTGATCATTCAGATTTTTTTTGTTGTTAGTTTAGCAGAATTTGGTAGTTTATTTTATGCTTCAGAAACTTTTAATGGATAGTGAATCACTTCAATATTAAATGAACATTGTTTGCTTTTTAATAGTGTGTAATAAAGATGGAATTATTTAATATATACAGAATAAATAAACTACAAAGTTCTTGATAGATAGAAATTAGCAATGAAATTTCGCAGCAATGTTCCTCGGGTCTAACAGAGGTCTCCCTTTACAGAATTCCAGTCTGGTTCCAATTAATCACACATTCCTGCAGCTTATCTCACTTGCTCTATTTAAAGATTCACATTCTCACAATTATTGTGAAGACTTGCCAGTGTCTCAGTAAGACCAAGCTTTGTCATTGTGTTTTCTGGACTGTTCTCTCAACTCTTGTTTTTGTATTTCCCTTGGGCATCAGGTTTCTTTTTTGCTGGTGGAATTGACCTCCGTCCATTTTTTTTTTCTCAGATATTTTGGATATTGCAGTTGTGCACATTGGGAGTAATTTATGGATCTTTTAGTAATGTTTTGTGTAAATGATTGTGTATGCCAGACTGAACAATCATTTTCTTCTGGATTTACAAAAGTTTCAGAAAGCCAGATTTACTTTATTCTCATGAGCATAAGTTGATCACCCATAATGTTTAAAGCATGTTTCCGACACTGCTCTTTTGAATGTACTGTAGCGATGCCCACAACAGCTGGGAGCATCTGTAAAATCTGAAACTCTCAATGGGTAAAATGGGTAAAAGCTGTAACGTTTTTCAAAAAGATATGATCAGTTCAAAAGATATGATCATTACATGGCTGTCAACTGATACCTGAGTGCATCTATAATAATACCACCACCAACAACAGTAATAACATTGTTTAAAAAAAAAAAAAAAATCAAAAAGTGAAACTCATATATTCCAGATTCGTTACAAGTAAAATATTTCAATCCTTTACATTAAAAAAATTTTTTTTGATTCTAATGAATGGGTTAATGGGCGCATAAAATCTCAAAATATTTTGTAATCTCAATAAACAAAAAGGATTTCCAAAACAGAAATGCCTGTAACATTTGAAGGTTAGGTTCATTTATGCACTCAATACTTATTCAGGCTCCTTTAGCACGAATTACTGCATCAATGCGGCATGGCATGGAGGCGATCAGCCTGTGGCACTGCAAGGGAATTTTAAGGAGCTTTGAAAGGTCTTAGACCATCTGACATTGCTTAAAGTCCCAGCTAAACAACACTGCCTCTGCGAAAGGAATCATCTCTCTGACAAGCTATTCTACTCCGGGGCTACTGAGAGTGATTGGAATGACCTGAATCTCAAAACCCACCATGGGCTCAGTGACTAACTTCATGTAGAACATGCATGTAAGGATAACTCTCCAGGTAATTATGCATCAACATAGTCGTTGAAATTGAAAATTTATTTCAAGCACAAAATCTCACTAAATATACCTAAGGCTATTTAAATTTATGCATTAAATATAGTTATCCCTGTCCATTTTTAAATAAATAAATGGGGCTACTCGGTTTTACCTGTACAGTGCCAGTATTTGCATTTATATAGGAGATGAGCTATTAATGCTGTATTACTAATACTGAACGCTATGAATATTTATTGATGGTTGATGGTATTTTAAGTTGTTTTGGCGGCTCCCATAAGGGTTCAAACAGCTGATCATCTGATCTGCATACTGGATGTTTTTTGGCATAGGTTTTATGCTGCACGCCCTACCTGACGCCACTCTGAGGACCAAGGGTCCAGACACAAAGACTACCACTGTACATATGCAACTAGTTAGTTATCATCTACAGTATTTGTATGATATATAGACACAGTAATAGGCAGCACAGTGGCTTAGTGGTTAGCACTGTCGACTTGCTTGTTCGATTCCTGCCTCTGGGTCTGTGTGCATGGAGTTTGCATGTTCTCCCCATGCTTGTTGGGTTTCCTCTGGGTGCTCTGGTTTCCTCCCACAGTCCAAAGACATACAGATTAGACTAACTGCCGTTTCCAAATTGCCTATAGTGTGAAATTACCGTGTGAGTGTGTGTGTATTTTACCTGCGATGGATTGGCACCCCGTCCAGGGTGTACCCCGCCTTGTTCCCTAAGTCTTCTGGGATAGGCTCCAGGCCCCCCGCGACCCTGTATACAGGATAAAGCGGTATAGATGATGAGTGAGTGAGAGATGCACAGTAATAACAAGAAACCCACTCCAAATAGCTCAGTGATTACCAAAAGCTTGAAGATAACAAATCAACAAAACTATGATTAAACCTCGGCAGTAGTATAAGCAGTGGTAACGATGGTGGTGGTAGTAATAAAACAAAATATGAATGCATTTTGAATGTGAAAAGGGGTCAAATGTACATGATGTTTCCGGGCAGTTTCTTAAGTTAACCAACTACAGTAAATACCAGAACAGATTTTTTTTTTTGCAATATATAGGCTAAATATAAATCTTGATGCAAAAATATTCATTCCAATGAAGTCTGCAAACTTACACGTCTCCTTGTTATAATTTTATTTATCATCATAAATATTTAATACCATATGACATTATTATGTAAAATATGTAAATCCACAGTGATAAGTGAAGGTCAACCTCATGTATAGGAATAATGTCTTTTTTTAAATTAATTAATTTTTTTTACACCACTGCTCCTCGATAAGTGACAAATGCTGCCATGTTTCTTCGTAGGCAGGTTATACATGTTGGAAAACTAGGAAGTTAATTGTCTGGAAAGTGAACTTCAACATCTGGCTAACTTCTTCAATTGCAAAGAGAACAACCTCATTTTACCCTGCAGCACATTAAAGCCCCCCTGCTTCGAGGAAGCATAGGACCATGCTTATTAACAACAGGGAAACTAAATACAAAAGCCTTAACTTTATTACAAAAGCACAACCTGAATCTGTAAAAATGCCAGGCATTTAAAACAATGAGATGTTGAGTGTAGGTGCGTCCTGGCGAGGTTGATTATTGAGCGTTAGTTGCTGTTGCAGGTGATATAGATATATAGAGAGTGACATGTATCAGATGCCAGACTGATATTTTCTTTTTGTGAAATCAATTCCACCAAACCTGAGTGATATGGCAGGATTTAAAGCTGTCAGATCCTCTGTATACAATAATACATTCTCACACCACTCAGAAGTAGAGAACAGAAGCACAGCCAATTTTAAAATGCAGTTTATATGTTTTGAAACACTCCAGATTCAGTCAATTAGCTAACTAACAGCCATTCCTAAATTGTGTGTGTGTGTGTGTGTGTGTGTGTGTGTGTGTGTGTGTGTGTGTGTGTGTGTGTGTGTGTGTGCGTGTGTGTGTTAGAATCAGATGGTTTACTCTAGGACGAGGGTCAGGGACTAGTGCCACACACAATGAAACGGTATAAAATTGCATGCAGTGCATGTTTACATGGTGTCTGATGTCGTTTCTGCCAATATTTTAGCCTGGACAACATAAAAATAAATCCCATTTTCTGTCCTGCCACAATGTGCTTTATAGTATACTGCAATAGTTGCACATACTGTATGCTATAGCCGTCTCATCAGTGCTTGAGCAATTTTATTGCCGGGAAAGCAAACAAGTAGGGATGTCAATATTAACACGTTAATGCATGTGATTAATTTACAAACTGTAATGCATTACAATCATACGATCAAGTTTGACCCTAATGGCTTCCCAAGATTGCAGCATGGCTACCTGGCTGTATGTGGTAATGGCTCGTATAGCACGAATTATAAGATGTCTGAGGAACCATCACCAATTCAATTCAGTTCAATTTTATTTGTATTAACAATTGTCATTGTCGCAATTGTCATTTATAATTATCTTAGGCGCAATAATGTTTTTTTTGGCCACATGATGGCAGTGTGGGGGAAAGGGGACAGGTTTAGTCAAGTGGATTGGTCTATATATTCATGTCAAAGGTTTATACGACTCACTTTGTTGGATTTAGGAACAAATCGGACTTATGAACGTGTTCCCAGAACAGAACTCGTTCGTAAGTCTGAGTCAACCTGTACAACAAATGTAACCTGTGGGAGTAATGGCTTTACGACTGTGAATAACTAGATTAAAAACTTTTAATCAATTGACAACACTTTGTTCTAAGAAAAAAAAAGAAAGAAAAAGAATTATTATTTGACCTCGATCCGCTTACTGTCCGAGTCCTTTTTTAAGTTTTCTGGGGAGCATAAAGATCGGACTTTGGAACAATGAAGTTTTTTGTTGGCATATTAAAGGAGTCAAATTGTAAAAGAGTGGTTCTGGGAGTATGAGTAATTATTTTCACACATGAACTACCACATTGTGTGTTGTAATCAAAGTTAAAGGAGGTTGAATTAAATCTTAGATTTTGATATTTTTTAAATATTTTTTTTGGTGTACTAGTAATAAGTGAAAATTATATTTTATCCTGAAAAATCCAGCATTTGTTCCTCTAAATCTTCAATATTTAACAAGGTGTCAGCTTAGGAATGCTGATCTCAGACTGGAACTGCCTCGTTTCCAAAGCGAAAATTTGCTTTTGAACATCAGACTAGTGCATTTGCTGTGAAAATAATATTTCATCAGCTGTCTGTACTTGATCGGGTTTAAAATATATATTACTTATGTAAACTAAACTAATAATTATTTACTGTGTTAAAAAATAAAAATGTACCTCTGTGGTCCCCCATGTTCACAAAATACCAGGTAACTATGGTAGCAGTTACACATAAATGAAAATACTATACAAATATAAGGGGACTGCCATGCAGTTGTGGTCATCATGCGACAATTATATGTTATTACTTTTGAAAGCCTATGTGTTCCCTTTGACTGAATCTCCTCTTAATCAGCACTTTTTTACCCACTTTAATTTTTTTTTCAGTTGTCAAAAATGCATTGTTAGCATGGATTATGTTCCAGTTGCACAATAGAATCATGTCCTTTGATCAATAGCTGTAATTAAGTCTAGTTTCATCATTTAAATTCTTTGAGCGAGTGCAGTTTTATATTGTGCTAATAGAAACTGTAGGGACCTTAATTTTTTTTAAATTCAAACCAAATAGTTATTTAGCCCATATGTGTTGATTAAAAGTGCCCTGCTACAATGTGCTTTATGTACATATGCTATAGCCGTCATCAGTGATTGAGCAATTTTATTGCCAGAAGAACAAACAGTTTTCGGTTTGTACCCTGTATTAGGAAAAAAATATTTCCTTGTAAATAACTGCATGAGCAAGTACTAGAAAGTAATTTCAGAGGGTTTGAGAAAATAGTTAATTAGTGGCATGGTTAGTGCTGTGGCCTTGCACCTCTAAAGTCAAGGGCTCCTCCTTAGGGTCTGTGTGTGCATGGTGTTTGGATGTTTCCCCGTGCTAGGTGGGTTTCCTCCAGGTGCTCTGATTTCCTTCCACAGTCTAAAGACATGCAGATTAGGTTAATTGGCATTTCCAGATTGCCCATAGTGAACTAGTGTGTGTGTGTGTGTGTGCGTGCTTGTGCCCTGTGATGGATTGACACCTCATCCACGCTTTACCCTGCCTATTGCCCCAAAATCCCTAGATGTAGGCTGCAGGCCTCCTGTGACCATGTATAGGATAATTGGTATAAAAAATGAGTGAGAGTAAATAAGTGTTGGATAAAGGTTCAAAGAAATCCTGCAAAATGTGCAAATAAATTCACTACCCAATACACCTCCTCCCTTTGTGCTGCATCCACTTATGTTGGCAAAGATTTATATTTCCAAGTCGTGAAGGGCAGTCAATAAGGGCTTGAAATTTTCATTAAAAGAAGGGTTTACCTAGACTGGTGGAGGAGTGCAGTTGGTTACTATGGACTGTACATCTTTATCTAAAACCACTCTAATCCCAACTGTGACAAGTTACTGTGCAATTTGAACTCCGAGGGGATTAAGACACAGGGTGCATAAGCGTGAGTCATGCAACATGACTTTTTCAATCATTCTGTTAAAAAGAAAACATAGCTACCTTTGCAGGCTTAAATGAGAACAACATTCAAACAAGCTGTTGGTATGTAGCTACAGGGCCGTTCGTATTCCAGAGCATGTAGAAATATCTGAGCCAAAAAAATGCAGAAGATCCAGAAACAAGGCAGAGAATTGACTTTTGAGTTCATGTTTTTTCAACAGCACAAAGCAATTGAAGTATTATTTTGAAAAAATTGCTGATTAAAAAAAACAAAACTTTTAGCAAGCAATTAGTACTTAGTAGAACATCACTTATTAGAATAAAAATTAACATTTAAAATAATTAGACATACTTTTGTCAAAGGCTAGTCTTTGGAAAAGAGCCAGTTGGTAAAATAAGCCTACACCTACCTTTTTTAATCACTGCACCAGCTGGTGAAATGGGGAAATCTGTAAGTTTCTCTATTTAAACTTGATTCATTTGGATTCTATACAATCGCTGCCTATCGTTACAATATTCTTGTGGGAGCAGCAAAATGCAAAGAACTGCAGATTACTGTCACCGCTGCCTGTGCTGCCTAATTATCTTCTTGAGTTGCAGTGATTTAAAGATAGAGCTTTTTAGAGTTTCTACTAGTCTTCCATGCTCCTTTTTTACAATATACAGTGTATATATATATATATATATATGTTATATGTTATATTTATTTATTCATTTATTTATTTTACCAGGCTTAAACACTCTCATGCCATACATTTTCGACATGAAGATAATATAGCGGAGAAAACATTAATCGATGTGGTAATAGATCCCTAAATCTCTTTTCATTGCTGATCAGGGATTGGAAAGGTAATGCTTTTTTTTTTTTGTTCTGTATTAAAGTATTGTCACATAAAATTCAAAAGAGTTACAATAAACAAGGCTGTTATGTGCCAGCATTTTGACGACAAGCTCTCGTCTGAATAAAATGAGCATTGTTCAATGGATCAGCACCGGTTAGTGAAAAGACATTACAGAACATGCTAATAAAGGAATAATATAGAAATAATAAAGGAAAATGTTGATTCTAAGCTTCAACTTAGTGAAACTGGTATATAAGAATAAAATAACAATTTCCTAGTTCCAGGTCATATTTTAACATTAAATCCAAATAGACTGAATGTGTAAAAGTTTTGTAAAGCATAAAGTCCAGAATGAAGTTCTACATGTCTCATGCACACCGGCCAGAAAATGCTTTAGCAATGAATTAGTCTTGACAGGAGACAAAGGGAATCTGTCCTACCCACTCAACAATTTAGACATAAATACAGTATATAATAACTGAATAAATAAATGGAATAGAAGTGATTTCCAAAAGGTGTTACCCCAGTCTTCTGTAAGCTACACACGTTCTGCATTAGGACTGAAATACATCCTATGATCTATCACTCTCTGGCCTTGTCTATGTCACATACTGTACAGTGCTAATGAGAAGTTTTCCACATTTTGCTTTGTGCCACACTCATCTTAAAATGGTTTCAAATCCTTTCCCCCATCAGCATTCTATACATAATATTTTGCAATGAAAAAGTAACAACAGTTGTTTGGAGTGATTTAAATCTCTCATTTGGATAAGTATTCAGACCCATCGCTTAGGACCTGGTCAAAGGATCTTTGGCAGAAATGACTGCCTCAAGTCTACTTGTGAGTGACACCACAAGCTTGGCGTGGTTTTTGTTTGGAAGTTTCTCCTATTCTTCTTGACAGGATTGTTCAAACTCACCCAGGTTGGATGGGCACAGCTATTTTCAGAAATGCTCTTGGGTTCAGGTCCAGACTCTGGCAGGGTCACTCCTGTGTTTTTGTTGGTGGTATGCTTTAACTCATTGTTTTGTTGGAATGCAAATTGCCATGCCAGCCTGAGCACTGTGGAGAAGGTTTTCACTCAGGACAGATATTTATTTTTCTGGCTCCATTTTTCCCTCTATTCTGACTAGACTTCCAGTTGCATAACATAAGATGATACACGGTGCCTGATTTCCGGATTCCGAATAGTTCAATCTTTGTGTCACCAGACCCGAGAATTTAGTTTCTCATGCTTTGAGAGTCATTCAGGTTCTTTTGGCCAACTTCCAATGCTCTGTCATGTGCCTTTTGGTGACGAATGGCTTCTGTCTGGCCACTCTACCATGCTGCAGTGATGACTGTTCTTCTTTGAGTCTCTCCCATCTCCACATCTGAACTCAGGGTTCTTGGTTATATCTCTGACGAAGGGCCTCCATTCCGATTGCTCAGTTTGTCTGGGAAAACTGTTAGTTGTTCCATGTCTCTTCCGTTTGAGAATGATGGAGGCTACAATGCTTTTGGGCACTTTCAATGCTGCAGAAGTTTTCTTACAGTATATCTTTCCCCAGATCTGTGTCTTGACACAATGCTATCTTGCAGATAATTCTCTCGACCTCATGGCTTTGTTTTTACTCCGAGACCTTACTGGATATACACAGGTGTGTACATTTCTTAATTATGTCCAGTGATGTCAATTAGGCACAGGTGGACTCCATTCAGATTGTAGAAGCATTTCAAGGGTAAGATGGACTAGAGCTTAAATGTCATAAGTTAATGCAATATTTCAGTCATACGTTTTATAATATCTGTATATATATATAACACTTGCTTTACTTTGTCATTATGGAGGATTGTGTGTAGAATGATTAAAAAAAAAAAAAAAAAAAAAAAAAAGGAATGTTTGAATTTGTTTAAATTGGAGGGGGGGGGGTTGGGTGTTGGGGGTCACAAGGCGGGGTACACACTGGATATTGTGCCTATCCATCACAGGGCACACACACACTGAATCAAACATTGCGGACAATTTGAGAACGGCAATTAGCCTAACCTGCATGTCTTTGGACTGTGGGAGGAAACCGGAGTACCTGGAGGAAACCCAGCATGCACGAGAACATGCAAACTCCATGCACACAGAGACCTGAATCAAACCCGGACCCTGGAGGTGCAAGGCGACAGTGCTAACCGCTACAACACCGTGCTGCCTACTACAATGATTGTGAAATAACAAAATGTGTAAAACTTCAAAAGGTGTGAACACTTTGTCCAAGGTGTTGGCACTGTAAACCCAATGTCATGTCTGTAACAATAGTCATAGTTGTGTCAGAGTATACAACAGGCAAAATAAAAGACTGATTTTATTAAAACACAGATGAGGTTATATAAATAAAAGAAGATTATTTTCTTTTCTAAAGGTTGACTGTTCATGCATTAATATTTGCTGTAGCTATTACATGTTTGCAGATTAACCTGTTATTTTTATTTTTTTAAATATGAATAAATATATAATTAATAAATAAATTCGAAAACCTTCTCTCTTAGACGTGTACAGGTCAAACGGAGTGAGTCCTAGCACTGCCTCTGCGGCACACTGAAACTAATCAGAAATCCCCCAAAGAGTGTGGATTCCTACACACATGTATTTACTCCATAATCGTTTGTCTTAAGTCTAATTAAGACTGCTGGAGGGTACTTTCTTTGCTCCACGTGTTGAGCAGCTTGTCAGCTTTTGCATATGTATGATTCATACGCAGCTGCTACAGCCGCATCCTACAGTACACACGACTTATCCTGCATTCTGTCAATTCAAAAACAATAAAACTTATTGTGGTTCTGACAAATTATAGTATCTTTAACCTGAATCATTGAAGTGTTTCCAATTGTAGTTGCCATTGGGGAACTTTCACTTTGTGGAGGCTAGCATTTGAGGGAGTTTGGAACACAAGGAATATATTTAAGTTGATTCTTGCTGCAGTGCCAAGCTAGTTGAGTGACCTTTGTTTCGGACATAACACAAGGTTGTAATTAACCAGCTAAATATAGCTCTGTTAATTTACATCTATTTAAAACAGTGACTTCCAAATAAGCCACCGCTT
>JAAGKR010001769.1:0-11762 GCA_011419295.1 Clarias macrocephalus
CCTCCGAGTGGCGCAGTGGTAAAAGCGCTCGCCCTATCATCCGGAGATCGCTAGTTCGAATCCCGGGTGGTGCTGTAACCTCTTGCAGCCGGAGGTCTTGGGAGAGCTGATTGGCCGAGCTCTCTCAGAGGGGAGGGATGAGAGGTACTTAGTGCTCCCACATTAATCACGGCTCCACAGCCAGTCAGGGGCGTCTGTGAGCTCGTGCAACGGACGGAGCAGATAGCGCTGTCCTCCGAGTGTGTTACGCCGCCCCCAACAGTGCGCGAGCGAGCAGTTCAAAAAGATGCGGTCGGCTGACGTCACGTGGTTCGGCCCTCCCGGCTGAGTGGTAGTAGTAGCCTTAATGTGGGAGTCACCTAGTGACGGGGAGGAATTGGACACGACTAAATTAGGGAGAAAAATCAGGGGGAAAAAAAATCTATGATGAAATGTTTGTGTCCATAATTATTATCTCTAAATCTGCAAAGTCCGCTTGCTATGTACAGCATTTGCCTTGTTAGGAGAAGTCACTTAAAGTATTGCAAAATAGTCCTGCTTTTTCTTAGTAGCTCTATTTAAAAAGAATGTCTGTGTGGCAAGTGTTGTGCTACTTATATTACCCCTCTTACTTACCTTACTTACTTTATTATGGTATTTTATTGGATAACTACATAATTTAGAAAACTTTAGAATATAACCAAAGAATAACACAGGTACAGTAAAGTGAGAAATCAGGAATTTTAATGTAGACATTACATCATGGAAAAGTACCATGACCATAACAACAGATTTAAGTTTGGCAAACATAGACTAATAGAAATGCTTGGGAAAGCACCATAACTTTCAGTTCAGTTTTTTTTTTCCTGGACATCGAGTAAAGGTGGCCAGACTTGCCCAGGAAACCAACCCTCACATGAATATTGATAAACAAATATGAGGGGAAAAGATAATAAGAGAGAAAACTGGGAGCTGTCACTCAACCAGGAAGAACAAATCATAATATATATTTTATATATATATAATAAATAATTAACAAATGTTAAAAGAAAAATTGTATCAAACAAAGAATAGGGCGAATAACAGGTATCTAAACCCATGAGGAATTAGGGAAAAAATCTTGTGAGGCATCAGTCTGTTGGACATCAGACATCTGGGCATCTGTCTGTCGGACCGGCCTGTCTAGATTTTTCTGTCTACGTCTGTCTTCAATGAACTTGATTTTTCTTTTTCTCTACTCAAAGTTGCTCAATGATTTTTGTTTTTAAATGATTGAAATCACAGTTCACAATGTAGGTATCTACAACTGAATTAGATGAGAAAGTCCATATAAATTAACAGAGGAAATGACTCTAGGAAGAATAACCTAGTGGAAATCTAGTGGAAGTCACAGTTGTGGATAGGAGGATTGTCATTGTGGATATCTGTATCTATATTTTCATGTTGACTGGAATGGACTGAATTACGGCTAATTGAGCCCGTAATTGATGATGTCATGGGTACGTCACACGAAAGGGCGGGAACACTAGCTTCGGGAATATTACTAAACAATACCAGAGTGCGGATGGAGCTGTGGGAAGTACTTCCGGTCTACCGGATGGTGTAAACACGGGGAACGGGAACGTTAGCTGTGGATCTCTGCGGATTCGGTGTTCTAAAGGATGGAGCTAAGGCTCTCAAATAGCTATTGTAGTTGTGTCTTGTGGCTTTGTAGCTTTGCGTTATGCGCCATCATAGGTGAGTAAAAAATTATATCAATAGAAAATCTTGGAAGCTTAAATCGTTTAAAGCGAATGTGGTTCAGTGCTAATCGGTGAAAATGCTAAGTTAAGCTAACTAGCGCCTTTTCATTGGTGTTCATTGCTTTCTAGTTAGCTAGTTTATAATTTTATTAGAGTAACATTTGTATTTGTCACCGTTTTAATAAGTAATATTAAAATACATGTACATTATAGTTAGCTTTAGATAGATATTAAAAGAGAACCTAAATCACACTGCATGGAAAGTAACACGTAACGTTACACACCTATCCACACAGCGGGTGTGTGACGGAACGGCCATTTTTAAAAAATATATTTCATTTATTAACCGTCGGTGGTGTGTTGTTTTAATTTCGATATCCAACCAAATATTAAGTCTCTGAGAGTATCATTAGCAAGCTTATCTAGCTTATCAACTCGGGCGACACTTAGCACAGCTGGCTAAACATTACGCTGGATTTTCCTCCCACAGACAAGCTCTCTGCTGTAACTCAGGAACACACCTTATTATTATAGTACAGACATGAGTAGCCTGGGTTTACTTTAGTCTTCCTGCATGTGTGAGCTTCTGTGTTATGTGTCTCAATCGACGGTTAAAATACGCTCTTAATATGTTTGCCAGTGTTTCATACTTCAGCTGGAGATGTTGGGTTAAATGTGTTTAAATCATAAAACTCAAGACATCACCACACTGTTTTTTTTTCTATTATATGTTACTTTATTCTGTTGTTTCTTAATCTTTATCTTTGTACTGTCCACTTGCTGCCATGCCAAAACAAATTTCCCACTTGTGGGACTAATAAAGGTTTCTTATCTTATCTTATCTTAATTCAAAGTGTCACATATTCTCAGTGTTTTACATCCTGTAAAGCTATAAAAAAAATCTATCTGTCTGGCTTACACAGAATTACACAGCTCACACACTAGACTGGTTATTTAATTAGTCACAGCAATATTTTAGTGTTGTTTGGATCAGTGGAGCTTTTGTATTCCTGAACTTGTCACCAACACGCCATGTTCATGTTTCATCACTGTAGTAAAACGGAGGAATAAATAAATCACTGATTGTCTGGCTATTCGGGATGAGGATCACCTTAGGGATGTGAATCAGTTTTGTTCAAATTTTAACACCATAACCCTTAAATAACAAAAAGGCATCAAAAGTTTTATACCTTTGCTTTATTTACCAGCTTCACAACTGAATTATACATGAGTAATTAAATGTGGCCTATTACTTCTCACTTAAAAGCCAAGCACGGCATTTAAACAATAAAACCCAACTTCAAATACAAGAATTTAACATTTCGTTTAAAATTTAAACATTTTTACTGAGCAGCACATACGTCACCCACCATAATCATTATTTCCAAACAAACTTGGCAAATAATTCACGCCTACCACACAGGATGTTGGTGTGGGAAACGGTTGGAGTCCACCATCTGTATTATTATAGAGAAACGGCAACATTTTCTGCTTCTTGAGCATGTGCTGATCAGTTGCATGCATGCAGATGAGATTAATATTCGGTCGTGGTGCTTTGAGACTGGTGTAAACATGTGTAATGAGTGGCTTTGAGACTAAAGCTACGTTTACACTGTCAGTTAAATGTGACCCAATTCCGATTTTTTGCTCATATGTGACACATATCGAATATTTTCTATGTCCGTGTAAACAGGAAAAAAAAAACCATGCCTCCTTCATATGTGAAAATAAATCAGATATGTGCTATTGTAATTGTCATGTAAAAAGAGATTTTCTGAGGCATTGCGTTCTGTACGTCATTAAAACTGCGACTTCTTCACGGTTTTATGACGTAATCAGGCACATCGACACGCTGCTCATCCCAAACAGATTCGCCAGTGTGCGGTAGCCCGCACCTTTTGCAAGCCACCAGAGAGCAACCCCTACACGTCTCGCACCCAGACATTCATTTGAATGGTTGATGACACAATAAATGAAGCATATGCGCATGCTGCAATGATGGCCCTTTTCCTCCTTCTCCGTTTCGCGAACTTTGCATATATCGCAGAGCTAGCATCAATCATATCTCGCCTTCGTCCATCTTGGGGTGTCTGTAGTGCAAGGACCTAAGTATACGCAATGTTTCAGACGGTATGGCAAGTGTAAACAATTTAATCAGATATGAGTCATAGTTGAAACAACGTGTAAACAGACGGTGAGAAAAATCAGATATAGGCAACAAATCAGAATTGGGCATCAAGACCTGCAGTGTAAATGGGGCTTAATTTGCTTGCAAAGTTTGGAGACACAGGCTGATCGGAGGGTGTTTACTGCACGCAACTTTCAATAATGTAACTCCATAAAAATGCGATACTGTTTCTCCAATCAGACGCTTGTGCAGTCTGCACACATTCTGTTATATCCAAGGCTGATTGGTCATGAATGTCACATTGGTTTACAGAAAATTCCGGTCAATAGCTGATCGATGCATCTCTTTAATAAATGTAAAAACTAAAAAAATGTTTTTGGTGGTATGTGAATCGGCGCACAAAATAACCATGATTCATACCCCAATCCATTTTTTCTTCCCATCTTTACATGTTATGTTTATAAACCTCACTTTGAGAATTATGGACCTTGAATTGTGCTTGGTTTAAAGTTAGGTGTATATATAATGAGTAATCACACCTTTCTGCCACATGTTGTCTATTAAGTCTAAAGTTGGGTCTAGAGTCCTACTGAATCCAGTGTCTCAGTGGATAATGCTTTTATATTGTTACATCACAACGTTAAGATTTAATAATAAATATGATTGGCAGCTTAATTTTTGTATAATCTATGCCTGTTATAAACATGTTTTTTGTTTGTTGTTCTAAAATATAAAATAAAGTTTAAAGTATACACTCAGATCTCTTTATCGGTTTATGAAGTTCAGTGTACAATCTGGGTTTCGCCTTGCGTCAAAAGATCGGGTCAAGTTTTCTGTCCTCTGTGCTTTTTTCAGCCGCAGATGTGTCATACCATATGAAGCATATCCTATGCAGAAGTGCGAAGGTTTCTTACTACAGAAAAGTATAATGGCACACATATTCTAAATATATTTCAGAACTGGTAAATTATTTTATTAATTTGTACTAAACTTCACCAGACTCAACAAGCTTTCAAATTCTGTGTAGTAGTCGGTGTCTTGAATTATATCAGCAGTGTCGTCTAATTAAAAACCTCTCTTGTTCGGTCTTTTAGATGTGGTCGGCTGTTCACTTACATTTGTTTAACATTCTCTTTTGTATTTTGATTCCTTTTGTTCCATAAGTATGGCCACACGAGGTTCATTTTTCTTTGGATAGAAAAGCATTTTCAGTCTATAATGGACTGTTCAGGGACATCTGATATGGGTTTCAGCATTTTTTTTCTCCATTCAAGGAAGTCTGATTCTAATATTGATAATCTAGACGAGACTTAACTTAGACATGTATTTCTTTTTCCTGTACGCAATCACTTATAAAGCTACAGGATTTTTATTTATTTTTTTATTTATTTATTTAACCAGCGATGTATGAGTCAGGTAATAGAAATACACAATAAAAAGATGATCCTGAGCTGTTGTGAATTGCCCTGACAGTTCTAGAAAAACAGTTGGCAATAGTCAGAGCCCTTGGATGGACGTGTACATACATGTCTTAAACATAGAGAAATGTCCTCGTGCCCTAACATCAGGCACAAAAGTAGTCAGACTGCAAAATGTTATGTTATGTAAAGGAGAGAAAGGGTGCGTCTAGGCTAGAAAGCAGATTCTCTGAGCGAAGGAGTCTGTTTAGTAAAAGTGTGAAATTGGGACAAAAATGGGACATTTTGAGGCGGTTAATGCGGCGCAATTAACCACCCACCCCTTAGAAAAGTCATAGTACCTCATTCCCGAACAAGACGCACGATTTGACACCTCAAGAGAGGCACATTTCCTGAAGAAAATGTGAGTGGTGCTTGCCATGTCATAGATATAGCTGATGTCATAGCTGATGTTGGTCTCAATGTAAAGTCTATGAGACTTAGAAAGATCATAGCACCCCATTCCCGAATAAGCCGCACGATTTGACACCTCATTCATGGGTCTACGACAAACGGTGCGGGACTAATTACGCGCCAAACTTTTGTACGGAAGAAGAATAAGCCTGTAAGATAATAATAATAGTAGTGCTTTGCTTCGCAAGCACCACTAATTAAGAAAAAGAACACCAAAGATTAAGACCTTTGATACACTATTTACAATTTAAAATTGGAATCTAAGAACTGCACAGAGGTGCATTAATAAGAAAATATGTTGAATAATAATAAGAATTTTTATTGTATTTATTTTTTAGGTTCTTATTTTCACTCAAAAACTAATTAAATGTTTTAAAACACTTTTTTTGTCACAGGTACGCATCCAGTTGCTTCTATAGAAGTGTACACACAAGGGGAGATGTTTGTAGAAAATGGAACTACTGGATTACTTAAATGTACTTTTAAATCAAATGAAGTGATCAGTAGTCAAGCATCAGTGTCCTGGTCTTTCGTCCCAGAGGGCTCATCGGAATCTACTGGGGATACTGTAAGCATTCTTTACCCCCTCAGTGTATGTGTGATGCTATGTTTAGAATCGAAAACAGGAAGAACCTGAATAGAATTGTAGTTTCAGACCATGTGAACAAAGGCTTATAACTGATTGTCATTTGTGTACAGCAGTTTTGTAAATACAATACCAGTCCAGTTTGGACAGAGCACCATATTCAGTGAAGTCTTATTCATTTCTTTATTTATATTGTTTTCAACAGTTTTATATTAATCCTGAAGACATTGTAATTCTGGCAGAACCAATATGGAATTATATAGTCAACAGAACTTGAGTAAATAACCCAGTATATTTCAGCCTCATGTGGTAGTCACATGTAATTGTTTTCCAACAATCATAAAGTAAGTTCTAGAGGTGTTGAGTACTTGTTGGCTGTTTTGTTCTGTCCAGTCCAACTTATCCCAATCTAACTCAGTTGGATTTGGATCAAGTGATCGTGGAGGCCAGCACTCTCCTTTGGCATGTTGCTGCAAAATGCTGTGGCAGCCATACTGATTATATGTGCCCTCAATTTGGTCATAAAAATGACTGACTTTCATTTCGTACTGTAATTTTGGGATGTCTTTTTCCCTACTTACCTCTGAGTGTTCCTTGTCATAATATGGATTTGTATAGTAACACTAATAGGACTATTTACTCTATACCCACCCTTTGCACAAGACAACTGATGGTCTAAAGCACATTAAGAAGGCAAGAAGAGTCACATTTAACTCTTGATAAGGAACAACTTTGCACTGAAAGCCATTTCAGATAACAACCTTGTGAAGCTGATGAAAGAATGCCATGAGTTTGCATCAAAGCTAAATGTAGCTACTTTGGGCAATCTAAAATATTAGACAAAGTCTGGGTTGTTTATCTCTTTTTTAGTTTTCTACGTAATTCCATATGTGTAGTTTCATAGTTTGGACGTCTTCAGTATTAATATACAATGTTGAAAATAACTCCAATGTTTAACATTGAGATAAAGAAGAACCTCTAAAGGAGAAGGTGTGTACAAACTTTTGACTGGTAGTGTGTATCTTTTATGACAATGCCACAAAAGCATTTCATGTTGGTTACGAATAGTGCTGCACAATTTACAACTTAAAAAATCTAAATTGCAATGTGGACTTGTGCAGTTATTTAATTGCAAAAGACTGGTGGTTATTGCAGGTAATATATACAGCACTGTGCAGATCTTTTAGGCAGATGTGGGGAAAAATGCCGTAAAGTAAGACCGCTTTGAAAAATGGAAGTGTTCATAGTTTAATTTTTTTATCAATTAACAAAATTAAAAGTAAATAAACAGAAGAGAAATCAGTATTTGGTGTGACCACCCTTTACCTGCAAAACTGTGGCACATTTGCACACAGTTTTTGAAGGATCAGGTAGGTTGTTCCAGACATGGATCTTTTGTGGATGTAGCCTGTCTCACATTCTTGTGTCTTTCTTTGCAATCCCAGAAAGGCTCGACGATGCTCTGTGGTGCCCAAACCGGCCTGCAGAGACACATTATTGTACCACTCTCCACATGTGATCACAAAGTTATAGTAAACGGTACATGCGTGCTCGGATGTTGACTATACGAGTGACATTTGTGCACAGAGACTCTTCATGCCATACGCTCCCAGACCAAGTTACTCGCAAACCAAGGCTCTACTGTACTGTATTTTGTGCGTAGTTGAGTCACTTAGCCTTGTTTTCATGTTAGAGGTGTGGCTTTTAGTCCTCAATTCTTCCATGAAGACCACTTCGGACACTGGTTTCCACCAGTGCTTTGCTGATAGTAATGTTGGACATCTTCTGATGTCTACAGGAAGTAAACATGATGTGCCTTTCATTTGCTGCAATAGGTAAGGAAATATAATAGTGGCAAAATTCCTCAAAGCAAAATAGCAGGTTGAATTACATGAACTGAAAAAAAACTTGTTGCAATAAAAATGTTTGAATTTTTTGCATTGCAATTTGATCTAAATTTTAAAAAATTTTAGAGCATTTACAATGTATGAAATTTTCGCCACTACAAGTTATTTTGGTTGCCTATTTTAAATGAAAAATATAATTCAAGCATTTAAAATTCAAAGCAAAACTATTCAAGTTACTAAATTGCAGTTAAAAAAAATTTCAAGTGTTAAGAATACAATCTTCATTATTTTTCAGTCTTACAAATTCAGGTCGCTAAAATTCAGGTCTTCACATCCGGGATATCACAGAAGGAGCAGTGGTGTGTCGATTGCTGCTGTCCATGCCGCAGTGTACTTTAAAGTGTGCTTCCTGCTCCCTGTGCAGTCTACTTCTCACAAACTACTTACCGATCGGAACGCAACACTCTTAACTAACAGGCTGGGTTGCCAGTCGCACAATAAACGGTTAAAATACCCCTCTGCTGTAAATGCTATATTCAAAGCGAAGCCAGCGCTCTTGCATTCACATGCAAGAGCGATTGGTTTCCTGCCCGTGCGCTCAGTAATGTACAGTCGTGGCCAAAGGTTTTGAGAATAACACACATATTAGTTTTCAAAAAGTTTGCTGATAAACTGCTTTTAGATCTTTGTTTCAGTGATGTACTGAAATATAATTACAAGCACTTCATATGTTTCAAAGGCTTTTATCGACATTTACATGACATTTATGCAAAGAGTCAGTATTTGCAGTGTTGGCCCTTCTTTTTCAGGACCTCTGCAATTCGACTGGGCTGCTCTCAATCAATTTCTGGGCCAAATCCTGAATGATAGCAACCCATTCTTTTATAATCACTTTTTGGAGTTTGTCAGAATTAATGGGTTTTTGTTTGTCCACCCGCCTCTTGAGGATTGACCACAAATTCTCAATGGGATTAAGATCTGGGGAGTTTCCAGGCCATGGACCCAAAATTTCAACGTTTTGGTCCCCGAGCCACTTAGTTCTCACTTTTGCCTTTTGGCACGGTGCTCCATCGTGCTGGAAAATGCATTGTTCTTCACCAAACTGTTGTTGGATTGTTGGAAGAAGTTGCTGTTGGAGGGGGTTTTGGTACCATTCTTTATTCATGGCTGTGTTTGGGCAAAATTGTGAGTGAGCCCACTCCCTTGGATGAGAAGCAACCCCACACATGAATGGTCTCAGGATGCTTTACTGTTGGCATGACACAGGACTGATGGTAGCGCTCACCTTTTCTTCTCCGACAAGCCTTTTTCCAGATGCCCCAAACAATCGGAAAGAGGCTTCATCCGAGAATATGAATTTGCCCCAGTTCTCAGCAGTCCATTTGCCATACTTTTTGCAGAAGATCAATCTGTCCCTGATGTTTTTTTTTGTGAGAAAAGTAGCTTCTTTGCTACCCTTCTGGACACCACACCATCTTCCAAAAGTCTTCACCTCACTGTGCATGGAGATGTGCTCACACCTGCCTGCTGCCATTCCTGAGCAAGCTCTTCATTGGTGGCACGCCGATCCCGCAGCTGAATCCTCTTTAGGAGACGATCCTGGTGCTTGCTGGATTGGACGCCCTGAAGCCTTCTTAAGAAATGAACCTCTTTCCTTGAAGTTCTTGATGATCCTATAAATTGTTGATTTAGGTGCAATCTTAGTAGCCACAATATCCTTGCCTGTGAAGCCATTTTTATGCAATGCAATGATGGCTGCACGCGTTTCTTTGCAGGTCACCATGGTTAACAATGAAAGAACAACGATTTCAAGCATCACCCTCCTTTTAACATGTCAAGTCTGCCATTCTAACCTAATCAGCCTGACATAATGATCTCCAGTCTTGTGCTCGTCAACATTCTCACCTGAGTTAACAAGACGATTACTGAAATGATCTCAGCAGGTCCTTTAATGACAGCAATGAAATGCAGTGGAAATTTTTTTTCGGGATTAAGTTAATTTTCATGGCAAAGAAGGACTATTCAATTCATCTGATCACTCTTCATAACATTCTGGAGAATATGCAAATTGCTATTATAAAAACTTAAGCAGCAACTTTTCCAATTTCCAATATTTATGTAATTCTCAACTTTTGGCCACGACTGTACAGTCACATTCAGTAACAAAATTTGATTAATTTCCTCAGCAGCAGCAACATACATGCTGTTTACACTTTCATTTTTTTTTTGTTTATAAATAAAGATAACCATAACTTTATAAGTAAGAAAAACAGTCTGATTAAATATAAAAAAGACATTGTTAGAAAGACTTTTGTTACAAAGTATTTTATGCAAAGCAATTATTTTACAACATCTACATTTAACAGCGGCAACCTGGCAGAGCTGGGGCTCGAACCGATGACCTTCCGATCTATAACTCAGAGCCTTAACACACTGAACCACAAGCCTTGCAACAATTACTACTACTCACACTGTGACTTTATATAATTTATATCCTTTTTATATATCTTGTAGTTTTTGCACTAGTAACTCTGGTCAGTTTTCACACTACCCTGTGTACACTGACTGTGTGTAAGATATACAGTGTGTAATCTATAACCTGTCTTACTGTTACTGTCTCTATCGCTCCTGGATATCTGGAATTTCCTTCGGGATCAATAAAGTATCTATCTATCTATCTATCTTCTTTGTCTTGAATTGTCCCTATCAGTTTATTTGCCCAGTCGGAGCACAGAGTCGGATGTCTGCACTACTCTGGTACCCTGCTGTCATTCGCTGAACTCGTACTGTTTTTGACTGCTTCCTAAATTTGTTTCTACAGTTGTACAGACATTTTCCACAGACTGTACATTACCGAGCGAAGGGGACGAAAACCTATCGCTCTCGCATGTGAATGAAAGAGCGCTGGCTTTGCTTTGAATATAGCATTTACGGCAGAGGAGTATTTTAACCGTGTATTGTGCAACTGGCAACCCAGTCTGTTAAGAGTGCTGCGTTCCGATCGGTAAGTAGTTTTGCGAGAAGTAGACTGCACAGGGAGCAGGAAGCACACTTTAAAGTACACTGCGGCACGCCACTGCTCTTTCTGTGATATCCTGGATGTCAAGACCTGAATTTTAGCAACCTGAATTTGTAAGACTGAAAAATAATGAAGATATTTAAATATCTTTTAACACTTGAATTTTTTTTTTACTGCAATTTAGTAACTTGAATATTTTTGCTTTGAATTTTAAATGCTTGAATTACATTTTCATTTGAAATATGCAACCACAATACATTTTTATTGCAACAAGTTTTTTGGTTCATGTAATTCAACCTTATATTTTGCTTTGAGGAATTTTTGCACTATTATACTTCCATAAATAGGTTTCTTGGCTGGCCACTGCATCTACAACATTTCCTGTTTCTTTGTGCTTTTTCAAAATAACTTGGAACAGGAAGTCCCAGTTTGCTTTGAAATTATTGTCTGCGAGAGACACTGCTGATGCAGTACAACGCTGTGCTCAGTCTTGCAATGGTGTATGATCTGTGACGTAAAAACTGTCTTACACAGCATCACCTTAGTAGCAAAGTTAGGCTGTTCCTCAAGCAGTTCAAGTCTTTTTTTTT